>JAVTVY010050296.1:0-23727 GCA_036873755.1 Hanleya hanleyi
GAAATATCTGAAATATGCTAGTACTTCAAAAGGTTTTGAAGGTAAAAATTCACATTTTTACTCAAAATTCACTATTTTTGGCACTTACACTACATATATACGGAAAAACACACAGTTGCTTACAGCTGCTTTCTCTAAGGTCCGCGCATTCCCTATATTAGACGAAGTGGATATTCATGGACAACATGTGGGGGCGTTGCTCCATTTGTTTGTTTAATAAGGTGAGCGTGCTGTTAGAACCTTGCAGGCATGTTCCATTTTGTGGAGCAATAATCTCCACCCAGCAAACAACAACAACGCCCTTTCAATCCCGATATGCCGGGGACGTATCACCAGAGTCAAAAAGTATATATTTTTATCCATCATTCATCATTATCCCAAGACCCTTTTTCAAAGGTCAACTTTTTAACTCAAAAGAACAGAACCTATATCTTTTCACAACGTTATGTGTGTGTAAGTGTAAGTGTGTGTGTGTGAGTGTGTGTGGGTGTCTGTAAGTGTGTGGGTGTGTGTGAGTGTAAGTGTCTGGGTGGAAGTGTAAGTGTGTGTCTGTAAGTGTGGCGTAATTGGGTATGTGTGTAAGTGTGTGGGTGTGTAAGTGTGTGTGGGTGTCTGTAAGTGTGGGCGTAAGTGAGTGTGTGTAAGTATGTGGGTGTAAGTGGGTATGTGTGTAAGTGTGTGGGTGTCTGTCACCAGAGTCAAAAAAGTATATATTTAGGATTACCATCATCATTATCCCAAGACCCTTTTTCAAGGGTCAACTTTTTAACGAAAAAAACAGAACCTCTCTTTCCACAACGTTATGTGTGTGTAAGTGTAAGTGTGTTTGGGTGTGCGTGGAGTGTCTGTACGTGTGTGGGTGTGTGTCAGTGTAAGTGTGTGGATGTAAGTGTAAGTGTGTGTGGGTATGTGTGTAAGTGTATGGGTGTGTGTGTGTAAGTGTGTGGGTGTACGTGTTTGGATGTAAGTGTAAGTGTGTGTGGGTGTGTGTGGGTGTGAGTGTGGGTGTAAGTGGGTGGGTGTGGGTGTGTGTGGGTGTAAGTGTGTGGGTCTGTGGGTGTCTGCGTGGGCGTAAGTGGTATGTGTGTAAGTGTGTGGGTGTGTGTGTGGGGTGTCTGTAAGTGTGGGCGTAAGTGGGTATGTGTGTAAGTGTGTGGGTGTGCGTGTGTGTGGGTGTGTGTGGGTGTAAGTGTGTGGGTGTGTGTAAGTGTGGGCGTAAGTGGGTATTTGTGTGTGTTGGTGTATGTGTGTGGGTCTATGCGGGTGTCTGTGTGGGCGTCTGTGTGTGTGTGTGGTGTAAGTGTGTGGTGTGAGTGTGTGGGTGTAAGCGTGTGGGTGTAAGTGTATGTTTGTGGGTGTAAGTGTGGGTCATTATGTGTGTAAGTGTGTTTGCATTAATTGGTGGTTAGCTGAAAATATCCACCAATCAGAGCGCAGCTCTTCTATTGTCTAACAATATTCATCAATCACAGCGCGGCTCTTGTGTTGTCTAAATATTTCCACCAATCAGAGCGCAGCTCTTCTATTGTCTAAAAATATTCAGCAATCAGAGCGCAGCTCTTCTATTGTCTAAAAATATCCACCAATCAGAGCGCAGCTCTTCTATTGTCTAAAAATATCCACCAATCAGAGAGTAGCTCTTGTATTATCTAGAAATATCCCCCAATCAGAGCGCAGCTCTTCTATTGTCTGAAAATATCCACCAATCAGAGCGCAGCACTTGTGTTATCTAGAAATATGCCCCAATCAGGGCACGGCTCTAGTGTTGCTAAAAATAATCACCAATCAACGATCAGCTAATTTTTAGCCATCCACCACTGTATGCTATAAAAGCGACTACCCATCGTGTCATTCTTCATTTATCATGGATTACTCTAAAATCGACTCCTTTACTGACGTAAATGCCTTAAATGCTTAGGCGACAGAGCGGGGCACCTATAACGACGTTGCTGTCAATTTGCGTCGAATACAACTCAACCCTACATTCAGTTCAATACTGAAAGACGAAAAGAGGCAAGAAACCAGTTCGAGACCGAGTTATTCAAGCTGATGAACAACAGGTAAGCTGTATTTCCAATTACTATCCATGTACATTACTATTTAACATCATTTTAAAACGCTAATTGTGTTTACCCTGAATAAATAATGGATCTTTCAATCTACAGTGTGTTTGGAAAGACGTTGGAGAATGTTCGTAAAAGGGTCAACGTCCAACTGGTACATTCTAAGCAGAGACTGAAAAGAATGATCGTCATGCCCACCTTTCACATTTTCAAGATTTTATCTTATCTTTTAGCGTAAGTGGTATGTGTGTATGTGTGTCTGTAAGTGTGGGCGTAAGTGAGTATGTGTGTAAGTGTGTGGGTGTAAGTGTATGTGGGTGTGTGTGTGTGTAAGTGTGTGGGTGTGTGTAAGTGTGGGCGTAAGTGGGTATCTGTGTGTGTTGGTGTATGTGCGTGGGTCTATGTGGGTGTCTGTGTGTGGGTCTGTGTGTGTGTGGTGTAAGTGTGTGGGTGTAAGCGTGTGGGTGTAAGTGTAAGTTTGTGGGTGTAAGCGTGGGTCATTATGTGTGTAAGTGTGTTTGCATTAATTGGTGGTTAGCTGAAAATATCCACCAATCAGAGCGCAGCTCTTCTATTGTCTAATAATATTGATCAATCACAGCGCGGCTCTTGTGTTGTCTAAATATATCCACCAATCAGAGCGCAGCTCTTCTATGTCTAAAAATATTCCGCAATCAGAGCGCAGCTCTTCTATTGTCTAAAAATATCCACCAATCAGAGCGCAGCTCTTCCATTGTCTAAAAATATCCACCAATCAGAGAGCAGCTCTTGTATTATCTAGAAATATCCCCCAATCAGAGCGCAGCTCTTCTATTGTCTGAAAATATCCACCAATCAGAGCGCAGCACTTGTGTTATCTAGAAATATCCCCCAATCAGAGCGCAGCTCTTCTATTGTCTAAAAATATCCACCAATCAGAGCGCAGCTCTTGTATTATCTAGAAATATGCCCCAATCAGGGCACGGCTCTAGTGTTGCTAAAAATAATCACCAATCAACGATCAGTTAATTTTTAGCTCTCCACCACTGTATGCTATTAAATGCTTAGGCGACAGAGCGGGGCGCCTATAACGACGTTGCTGTCAATTTGCGTCGAATACAACTCAACCCTACATTCAATTCAATACTGAAAGACGAAAAGAGGCAAGAAACCAGTTCGAGACCGAGTTATTCAAGCTGATGAACAACAGGTAAGCTGTATTTCCAATTATTAGCCATGTACATTACTATATAATATCATTTTAAAACGCTAATTGTGTTTACCCTGAATAAATAATGGATCTTTCAATCTACAGTGTGTTTGTAAAGACGTTGGAGAATGTTCGTAAAAGGGTCAACGTCCAACTGGTACATTCTAAGCAGAGACTGAAAAGAATGATCGCCAACCCCACCTTTCACATTTTCAAGATTTTCAACAAGGATTTGGTAGCCGTTCATTTGAAGACCATCAAACTGAATTTGAACAGACCTATATACGTCGGTTTTGCAATTCTAGATCTCTCAAAACTGCTCATGTTTGATTTTCACTACAATCATATCAAGCCAGAATATGGTTCTACATCTAAGCTCCTCCTTTCCGACACGGATAGTTTCTGCTATGACATTCAAACCCAAAATATTTACAACGACATGGCACAACGCATGTCCATGTTTGATACGAGCAACTACCAGCGGGATCACCCCCTTTACACCGCGGTCAATGCCAAAGTGTTGGGGAAGATGAAAGATGAATGTGGAGGTCTACCCGTCCAGGAGTTTGTCGGGCTTCGATCGAAAATTTATAGTTTACTTTACAACGGGGAAGAAAGGAAAACGACGAAAGGCATTACGAAGTATGCCATCAAGAAAAAATTAAGACATGCTATGTATAAAGAATGTTTATTCAATCGAAAAAGTGTCCATACAACCATGAATCAAATTAGAAGCATATATCATGATCTCTACAGTCTGACTGTTAACAAACAAAGCCTATGTCCCTTTGATGACAAGCGCTATATTTTGAACGATGGTGTACATACCGTAGCACATGGTTACACTCAGCCATGAAACATATTTCCATGTGTATATATGTAGCATTCAATAACATTAATTATCCTCTTGTGTATCAAAGCATATGGTTAAACTCGGGAACAATACTTATTTACATGTTACGTATTAGAATAAAAAAAACATTAATCATAATCATCATTACGTATTGGAATAAAACACATTAATCATAATCATCATTACGTATTAGAATAAAAGACATTATTCATGCTCTTATGTGTTTATATGCTTACACTCAGAAATAACATTTATTTACATGTTACGTATTAGAATAAATAATATTAAACTTCCTCTCGTGTTTTACATAAATCTTTGAATAGGGGCCATCTCAGTTTGATGCTCTGCGTCATCGCCTCAGCAAAGCCTATATTATGTAATTTCTGATGTTCAAGTGCATTAACTTATGAATACTATCGGGTTCCAAAGTCTTCATACCCGTGACTGTGTCAACATAAGTCTGACACATCTTTCTAGTCATCTGAGGTGTATATGCCTCCACTGCTAAGTATATGGCCTCGTCTGCTGTATATCCCTTCTTCCTATATTGTACGACCTTTTCAATAATTTTGTCATTGAACAACAATCGTGAAGGAACACCGAACAGCCTTCTCCATGTTTCTCATTTCACACTACGGGTGGGCTCCCCACAACCTTTACGCTTCAGACGCTTACTTCCTTTACCTTTTTGCGTAGTGTACCACGGAGGTCTTTGTCTGGTGAAAAGTCCCATCCCAACCTGCGATTCGACAACCTTCCTCAGTCGTTGATTTTCGGGTGTAGTTGGCTTTAGGTCTATCAAGCGGTAACCGTAAGGGGTGGATATTGCATCTTCATATTTCTCCATGAAATACTCTGTGTGTTTGAGATAGATACGTCGTCCAAAGAGCTGTATTTGTTGTCTGTCAATAGGGTTGTTAAAGAGTACGAAGGATTGACAGTTTAAAGTAATGTCACGAGAGGCTTTCCCTTGTGGAAACAAATTCGGAGTCAAATAGATGACGGACAGATTGCGATGATGGGACCCTAATGTCATGAGAGGCTTTGCCTTGTGGAAACAAATTAGGAGTCAAATAGATGACGGACAGATTGCGATGATGGGACCCTTTCGTGAAGAGATCGGAGATGCATGAGTCTCCCTTAGTCACACCCATCAGGTCATCGAGCACTACCACGTTGATCTCATTAGTATCGAAGTAGTATGCCGCTCCAATGTCTTGAGGGATACCAGGCACGAATGTTACATTCTTCAAAGAGATGTTTTCGTAGGCGGTCTGCCACTGGCTGTAGCACCAAACTATACGGGTATAGCTGATTGGGCCTTCTTCTAAAAATCTGATCACCCAGAATGTCTTTCCACATCTCGTAGGGCCGCTGATCATCATGGTATAGGGATGCTCTACTCCACTAGGTGGATCTGTAGCGGGATTCGTGGGTGTCTCCTGACTATGCCTCAGACGTATATGTCTGAGCATACTATGCCTCAGACGTATATGTCTGAGCATACTATGCCTCAGACGTATATGTCTCAGCATACTATCACGACGAGAGAAGGTTCTCTGACAGGACGTACACATACTCGACATGATACACGAACTATTGGTTCACAAATGATCTTATATATATACAGTCGTGTACATAGCGGCACACTTCTACACACTTGCTGACACCCCTTAGAGTTTTATGATTAGATTGCTTCAATATCTTCTTGAGCCACCCAGCTAGCGAATTTGATTGTCCACCCGACATATTTGACCCTGCCTCGACGGCGTCGTGTCTTGTGTACTTTTTCAACCCCCCATAATGCATCAACATCTTTATTGACCAACTGGAGCTCTTGTTGATAAAATGGCCCCTGTATTTCATCGTCCATGAAATCTACGAGTTCGTATATGGGTAGCCCTTGGCGACGAACCCTTTTTGAAATTTTGAAGATTTCCTCTGTCCACTTGGCTTGATAATCCCGTTGGAATACATATCTCACGTGTGAAATACGAACAGAATCACCAATCTTCAAAAGGGCAGTTTCCGTGTAGGTCGTGTAGTGTCCACATACATTTCTTTCCAGAGTATGGCTTTATTATACTTGTTTACGTCAGCTGGAGCTCTCTCGTTTAGTGATCGGTGCTGTCGACGGTTGTAAGCTCCCACCACGTCTGCAAGAACATCCAGGTAGCGGTAGGTTTGCTTATGCGTGTAATACTTATATAATACATTCTTAACCGTCCTGATGACCCTCTCCACGTAATTAGCCTTCTTCTCATTATGTGTGACATAAGGATCAATTCCCTTCTTCGTCAAGTAGGCCTTCACCCATCGGTTATTGAATTCACTACCTTTGTCGCATCTCAGATATTTTGCTATAAAATGGATTGCAACCGTGCAACGATTGACTGATGTTGTTTATTGGGGAGAGGAACGACCCATAAATAACGCGAGAAGACGTCTATAGCGAAGAGTAGGAACTTTATGTTGTCACTGTGTTTCGATACATTGGTAACATCTGCCAGGTGGGCGTCCCACAACTTGTCAATTCCAGCTGATATCACTCTATTTCTCTTAAATGAATATCGAATAGGTCTCTGTAAACTGTAAGGGTCTTGATCCCTCAACCACTGGCTTAGGTCGGTTAGGGGAACGTTATACCCTCGTTTACGCAGAATATTGCGTAGCTTGACATGGCCTGTAAACGAGGCAACATCAGTTGTGTCAAAGTAGACACGTGACAAATAGGTTTTCCATTCACCCGGATCCATGGTGTCTTGGCTAGGATGAAAAGATCATCCCTTTTATAATCACCGTCGCACTTTATATAAAAATGATAAAACGGCAGAGGTCTGGTTTAAGAAACCATTTTATTTAAAGAATTAACAGCTACAATACATTTGAAGTGTGTTGGATATACAATGTGAGAAATGTCGCGTTACAAATCTATATATATAACAATCATTATGCCAATGGTTTTGATGGAAGTCCGTCAGGATGCTGGAAAGAGCTACGCCTCGTGTTAACTGGAGTAACACGTATATACAATAATGGCCGCAGGTAACAGATTGATCTCCTTGAAGCACTCTTTCATTATATGAAAGTGTCTTACAATTGTTTTTGAGAAATGAAGCGAAGCGATGGCCGTAATGCTCTGGTAATTGTCCCAAGGAATAAAAAAATGTGCCTCCGTTTTCGGAAAAGTAGTATACTACCCAATGTTCACCGGGAAGAGTAGACGGGTCTGTGTTTACGATATATGCAGCCGGTGTCAGAGACACGTGGTTTGGAATCTTATCCACCGGGTACACCCCGCGGACGCGAGCGTGCAGCGTACGATCGGCGGAGCAGCTCGTTGGTATTCATGGTGCGTTGACTATGACGTTCCGCGACTTATCAACCTCTATCAGGGCTGGGACCTCCGCGCAGGTGATGCAGCTCACGGTTTCCGGAAGCGGTTCTCCGAAGGCCGCTTCCAGTCTAAGGTTACCTTGTTTCAACAGCTGCAGGTGATCTTTCGAGGCAAAGGTAGGGTCCAAGTTGAAGGTGTATAGCGTGTAGCCGTTGCGATATTCCAACAAGGTTATAGCATTTCCAAACTTTTCTCCGGATTGACCTATAGCGTCGAATAAGGCGAGGTAGGCCGATGTGAACTGTGAGGTGGTTAGGATTGGCATCATACATTGTACTTCGTTCTTATTTGATGACCCTGGGAAGTGACACCGTCTATGTTTACGGACAGGTTTGTCAGCTTAAAGTGATGAAGTTCAAAGGATTCTTCCACGGCCTTGGAAGATACGTAACCTACGATTAGTTTGCTGGGGTAAACGGATTGGAACATGTTGTCCCAACGGAAGAGGGTCTGCCCAGCGGTTATGGACATCATCTTAGCCTGCGTGCTCTGGTAGGGATAAAACGCGGAACTGTCCAACGAGTTTGTAGGCTGGAGTCTCCGCGTCCGCCATGAAGATGATCGGTACCACTTCGCGTGTACGTCACCGTTGTTTAGCAGGTAGCGGTGTTGTTTAAACACGTCCTGCATGAGGTTTCCTTCCATCTCGAATACATTACTCTCCGCGATGAATTTCTGTCTCTCTGTAACTACAAGCGTCTGGTCCGTCATTCACAATTCAGCCGTCGTCCATTAAAGACTATCCGCGTCCATAATCCAAAGACCTATTCCATATTCCATATAACAGCATTAGCACCAAATTCAAAAAGACAATCATAGTATACATAAACATAGACCTGTTTCCTGCAAGAGAGAAGCGGTCAACAGTTTTCAATGATGGCGGCAAGACATCATGAATATTCCAAAAATATCAAATCCGTATCGCTGATCAGTATTCTTAATCTATAATATTCGTTGTAAAGTCGTCATCTAAAGAATGATGTATCTCAGTCACGCTTTGATTGTGACTGTTCATATGAGTACCATGAGGATCTTGAAGTACATGGGTTCATAAGGCCCCTAGCCCCGGGTTAAGCGGAATTAGACACACGTTATGTAAGGTAACGCCATAGATCTTGCACGCTACGCTCGTATTTTGCTATCAGCATGCGATATGTATCGCCAAATTTTAGAAACTTTGAGTGGAGGCGCTTGGTGGTGTAGCCCTGTTTTATGAGTTTCTGCAACAATGTTTTGTGACGTTGATTAAAATCGTCACATTTAACACAGGATCTAGCAAATGCTATTAGGCCTGATATGTATACGCCATATGCAGGTCCCACTGCACGGGTTGACATTTGCACCTATTGCGGGATTCGTGGTATCTATATTAATACCTTCGTCAGCTACAAACAGTTGAAGCTGTAGTTGCGTTTCTTTAGCGTCTTCACCAAAATTGAGAATGGTCTGAAGGTAGGCTTTGTATGGATAACCATTGTCCATTGTCGTCACCAGTTTACCTTGCATAGATACATCAATTTGTGACTACATGGTCTGTAGCAGTTGATTGATGGAGCCGCATTTTTCGTCCTTGATCAACGGGGTACCATCGCTGTGCACTACCTTAGCTTTAACGTAGAGTCGGCAGGATTTGGTGTAGCTAGAAAACTTGAATTTTCCGTTTCTTTGGAGGTGTTGGTCTTTTTATACGTTTGGTCTGGGACTGCCCTTGGGAAATAATGGGCGGAGATGAGGTGCGCTTCTTATTTATACGGATTTCAGACTTAGCCTGTTCAACAGCTTGTTGTGACGGGGTTGTTAGCGTAATAGGTGGTACTTTTATACGTTTCTGTGACACTTGGGTTTCAATAGGAATGATGCTAGCACCTTTGCCGCTTTGTGATGAGGGGTACGGCAAGGAGTTGACTTCATCCTGATAAAACCGAATCCATTTTTTTATGTCGGGAACATACAAATGACGATTCGTCATAGTTTTTTCAGGTGGAGCGTCACCGTAATTGAACCACTCAGAAGGCTTGCTGGTAGGTTGTCTTCGGTCTTTATATGGATGTCGAGAGTCGACACTATTTTGAACTCTGGAGAGATGTGGCGTAGAATATACCCTAGTAATGGCTTTGTTTGAGACACTCGTCACATCTACAGTCCGTAGGAGAGGTAGTTTGGTCTCACCTACGAAGGATTCGTCGCAAATATTACAAATCACGAGTAACAACGAATTGGATTTGTATTGAGGTTGCTTGCTAATAAATATTTCCGCTAAACCAACCACCCAGGAATCACTTAAAGAGAGACGCGTGTTCAAGGCAACGCGAAATGTATAGAATGTATTGTCTGGGAAGAAGGACAACGAATCTTTGCTACTAACAATTATGTAGTGATCCATTTGGACGACTGGTGCTAAGAGATGAATGATGTGTTTTTATAGGAAGCATGGTCATGGCCCATACGATGTAAGATCATCCTGGCTTTCTAGAACATTCTGTATCGCGATGTCGATTTTAGGGGTACTGTCCTTGACGAGGGTTCACTGAGTATGTGTTAAGACAAATCCTTTAATGGAAGCTTTACCGTTGAGAAATAGCAAAGGAGCAGGGAAATTAAAAATAGTATGACTCACCACTCAATGATTAAGGAGAGACTATTGTTCTGCCTAGATTCGGGGGGAAGTCTGTCAAGAAATAACAAAGGAGAAGGGAAATATAAATTTAAAAATAGAACAGGGGTTTTCCCAATAATGTCAGGTGTGAGCAAATACAAATTTCCCCCAGTTAGCTATGATGGCAATGAATAGCATGACTCATAGCTCTTTGTTTATGTGGAGACTATTGTTCTGCATAGATGCGGGGTCAAGTCTGTCGAGAATTAAAGACAAAGGAACAGGAAATAATACAGAAATAACAATAGAACAGGTGTATTAACCCTCTCAGGACCGAATTAATTCTACCGGAAGGAAAAATCTGATATTATGAGAAAATGATCCCCTTGGCCAAATATAATCAATTTCACAAAAAAAAAATTTCGCCTGCTGCCCGCAAAGGATTCTGGGAACGTTGCAAATTTGCAACGTTAGCCATAAAAGTCAGCTATAATTTTTCCCAAAAAAGAAAAATACAGTTTTCTATGTCTTTATAAATAAGTCATTTGATATGAAAGTTGCTATAAAGACGAAACAGGTTTGAAATTCGTGTTGTGTGGGATCAAAATCTCCCTTTACAGCAGTGAGGCCACCTCACAACTGGGCAAATGTTGCAAATATGCAACAACTAATAGGACACCTGAGGTCAAACGTTGCAAATTCGCAACAACAGAAAAAAACAATTTCTGGGAAAATAACTATGAACAATTTTACTTAGTATACAGCATCTACTCTATCTATACTAATTCCTCTTATTACCTATGCGGTACAATATTGATTATGACAGAGGGTTCTTGTGATATTTACCTTAATTCGGCAAGTGCACAACCAGATTTCTTCTCACATGGAAGCTGCCATATTGAAAGGATTCTAACTACGCCACCTGGTGAGCTGAGTATGAACTCTAGGTTGCAAAAGAGCAACAATGTCCTTCAGTGTTACCTAAATACATATAACATGAAAAACCATATTCATGGATAAATAGCTGACTGGCTAATGAGCTGTTGCTAATTTGCAACGCGCGCCTGGAGAGGGTTAACAATGATGTCAGGATCTATAAATAGAACTGAGGTGATGCTCTATAAACAGAACTTACCTATGAAGTACCAAAACAGGGATTAATACATATGAAGTAACAAAACGGGGATTATTACTTATTAAGTAACAAAAAATATTAAGTAATAAAACGGGGATTATAACATATTAAGTAACAAGAACACTATTTTGTGGCGTATTACATATAACGTTGTGTCTCAACTCTTGATTTACCCACTACTGTCGAGTTGCTGGTCCCTTCTCATTCCTCCTTTTGACAATATGGTTTGCTCTCCATTAGGCTTAGTTCTCAAAATGGAACCTAATACATTTAGGGGCCCTTGTGGCCAAGTGGTCGAAGGTGCATCGCTGGTGATCGCCAGCCTCACACCGCTGAACCAGCACGGGTACGAGCCCCGCTGGTGCATGTGTGAAACTTAACCAGGTACTTGCCGACGGGCCGGCGGTGGTTCCCTTCAGGTATTCCGGCTTCCTCCAGCATTAAACCGGGCTGTCACCATTTGAGTGAAATAACCTTGAGTGTGACATTAAACCAAATCCCCTCTTTAGGGTGATACTCGATTTATCTTACCCTGAGAAATCTTCCTGTCTATCAACAGCGGGGTTCCACAGGATCTATTATATGTTGAATACGAGACATTAGATATCGCGATTGCTCTAGTTCAAAAACATGCCCCATAAAGCTTCATGGCAAAAATCAATTTGGAGGATACCTTCCGCATCATACCTATCGAGCCAGCGAATTACCCCATATTTGGGTTTACCTGGAGCGGCAAGTATTTTTATGACCGGTGCCTCTCGATGGGATGCTCTACATTCTGTAAAATATTTGAGAGTTACGTCGTTCTCTGCAATCGGTTATGGCTACAAAATTCGGCAGATCAGACGTGACCCATATACTGGGCGACTTCCTGTTCGTCGGTCCAACTGGCGCTAGCCACTGTTCTATAGCTCTTAACACTGTCATTTACTTGTGTCAGTAATTGGGCATTCCCTTCAAACATGCTAAGACCTACTACCCATGAACTACTACGCATGGGATTCAACTGGACTCCAGAACTGTGCAAGCATCATTTCCAGAAGACAAAATTCATTAACGGAAAGGCATGCCGGGCAAATTCTCGCGCTGCATAAAGGTAGCCCTTATAGTCTCTCATTTGCTCGCGTCCGGCAGGGCATTTCTGCGCTGCCTGATAGACCTTAAAGCTGACATGACCTTATTTAATGCACGAAAGGTACCCGCCGGAACTAATCTATATGAAAGTGTGCAGAGTTTACGACGGCATACTGCCAACTTCTCATCCGAGTACTGCTGCCTCCACCGCATATATAAAGTCGGAGTCGACCGAGCACCCATCTTCATTTTATCCAGCCAATTTCTACGTTCCCACTTCGAACCTGCCTTGATTTATAGGACCTCCTTCAATGTTCAAAATCCGAGGTGTAGATTTCACCTACAAACCAGAGATGAACCAATCAAAACGTACACGTCGATTGAGAGTGAAGTGACATCCTCTATTTGTGGCGTCCTTCCTCCTAATATGGTGCCCATTATATAGGTCAGCCAATCAATAACGCTCTTGTGCGACCCATTTCGAATTTCAAATGTTTTCGAGGTCAGTGACGTCTCGTGTCTATTTATAAGTTTAAGGGGGTCAGATATATCAAGGGACGTTCGAAGTGGGAGCGTAGAAATTCGCTTGATAAAATGAAGATGCCGAGAACCTTGCCAGTCTGAACTGACACTCGAACTGTCCACATCATATTTATGCTGTCGTTGTTCACCAGCCCGAATATAAATGTATTTGGGAGAAACTGAGCAATTAAATGAAGGATCTGACTATTCAAACATGATTCAGACATACCGGTAGGTGTTTCCTCAAAACAGTAGAACTTGATCCTGACACACGTTTCTTCAGCATTGTATCTCAATTGACCTGCCTCGTCAAAGAGGAGGCACGAAGGGAATGCTGGTCATTCCATTGTATGATTCTTGAGGCTATATACGGTGCATTTCAAATGCGCTATGTATTTAGATTCCCGACACTACTTCAGAATGTTCGCTCTAAACTAAGGATTGTTATATGTTATGCCCACTAATCAGGTCCGCCTATACTCAACTGCAAATTGCTAAAGACGGCGGTGCAAACCGAAGCGACCTATTGTTCTGATTGTCGCTCCGTCCATTTTAACTCATCTATCAGTCGTATAGAAATGCAAAATCTCTTAGCATTCCTGGTGGGGGAATCAGGGTGGATGAACGAAGCGACAATGACCTTTGACCCTTGACTTTTGACCATGGATTTCCATCTTACCTTGGAGAGATCACTTTCGATCACGTGACTGGCGGGTGGAAGCAAAACTAAGACTAACAGCTGGACACCTCTCCAAAAATCGGAAAACGGACCTTACACCCAGTCAAATGGGCCTAGATGCACACTACTGCGTTCACTTCGGTCGTGCCGGATATCGAATTGAAGCGCTCGTCGAGGGCACTTCAGGTAACGTAACAGTTGACTTGACAAAACAAGGAGAAAACGCCCAGTCAAATACTCAGTGAAATTGGTTTAGGTTTGCCATAAGTAGGCAAAGTTGGTCATGTAGGTTCTCGTCTGGAAGCGCTCGTCGAGGTGTCATGGTATTGTAGTTTACTATTAGACATTGTAGATGTTTCTGGAATGATAGAGCTACGTAGGCTTGTTTCACGTACTGTTATGTGGGTTAATAACTTCGAGCTTTCTGGAAGCTTATTGTAATTGTATCTGGGTCAGATCATACGTCAATGCTGTATGTTGTGGAATGATCTCGAATGCCCCGTAGAGTATAAATAGCCTAACATTCAGTGATCGAGGAGGAAATTCGGACTGGCTTTATGTGGGTGCGTTATACTTACTATACGGATTGTATGGTCCTGTGAATTGACTTTTGACTGCGTTGTAATCTACGTGATTGAACTGACGGAAATTGGACAACTGAGCAGTGTTCAAATATCAAAATACAGAACAGCGATTTGTGTGGCACGGACTGTATAGAGATTTGCACGTCAAAACGGACTGGGAAGTATACACCGGTATAGCATTGAACAGTAAGACTATATTTGACATTTATTTGTTGCATTAACCTTAATTAATTTGTGTATGATTTTAGTATTGTAAATAAATATTTGATTGTTAATCCTTCACTTCACAAACATTTTCTGTTACGTTTTTTCTATTATCGTTTATGACGTAACAAAAATTGGGGGCCTGCCCGCGAGCTTTGTTTACATTACAGCTGCCAGCTGATCAGCTTTGCAACATAGTTCTATATTGATACATAGTCTAAATTTGTGAAGTCAGGAAGTACACCACAACATGTGGGAGTTAGAGAGAGAAAAGTTGGAAAAAGACAAAGAATTAGAGAGATAAAAGTTAGAAAAAGAGGAAAGAGAGAAATACAAAGAAAAACAGTTAGAGAGAAAAGGAAGAAAGACAGTTTCAGTTAGAAATGAAGCGTATGGAATTACAGTCGTCCTCCTACACATGCACCTGTACAAATAAAATCAAAATTTGATGCGGCTCGTCAAATACGTCTCGTCCCACCATTTCAGAAAAAAGAAGTGATAAACATTTTCTGCATTTTGAGAAAGTTGCTGAAAATTTAAACTGGCCAAAAGAAAATTGGAGTTTACTTCTTCAAAGTGTTTTGATCGGAAAGGCAAGGGACATTTACACTCAATTGACGATAGAGCAAGCATCAAATTATGATATAGTGAAGGATTTAATCTTTAAATGTTATGAATTTGTTCCTGAAGCCTATAGACAAAAGTTTCGTAGAAAACTCTCAGACTCATGTAGCATTTGCTCGTTCAAAAGAACAGTTATTTGATAGGTGATGTGCTTCGGTTAAAATTGACAACTTTGAAAACCTTAGACAGCTTTTGCTGGTAGAGGAATTTAAAAGGTGTATCCATGGTGATATTAGAACACTTCTTGGTGAAAAGAATGCCAACACTTTAGACCAAGCAGTACGATTTGCTGATAAATACGCTCTGACACACAAATTATCATTTGTCAACACTGTTAAGCCAAGTTCATTCCAGTCTAATCTCTCAGGTAACAAACCCAGTTCTTTCTCAGGCTCTAAAACTTTTAACCCCAGTTTCAAAGGTCAAAGGTGAAACACAAAGTCTCTGTCACCCACTTTTAACACTCAAAATAAGTCTCCCGTTTGCAGCTATTGGAAGAAGTGCGGCCATTTAATGGCTCATTGTTTTAAATTGAAAAGAAAACAACAAGATCAAGCCCTTTAAAAGCCCAGTGGTTTCCTTACTTCAAGATCTGTGCCCAAGCGGGTTAGTGACGTTCATAGTTTATATGACGTTAAGATGGCCAGGTTCCTATTAGTTCTATCAAGGATAAGGTTGACAGTTTTTCAAATCCTGTTATGGAGATTTTTGAACCATTTATCCACAATGGTTTTGTGTCACTTTCAAGTGATTTTTCTAATGCTACTCCTGTGAAGATTTTGCGAGACACGGGCGCGTCCCAGTCTCTTTTGTTGGCAGATATTTTGCTGTTTTCTGATTCTTCATGTGCAGGCAGTAATGTCCTGATTAAAGGGGTAGATTCTGTAAATTATACACCCGTTCCGCTCCATAACGTTCATCTGTCTTCCGACTTGATTTCTGGACCTGTTACGGTGGGTATTACAGGTAGTTTACCATTTGAGGGTGTTCACTTACTTCATGGCAATGATCTTGTTGGAGATAAGGTCGGGGTTAATCCGATTGTAACTGACAAGTCTTGTTTGGATCAGATCCATGATCCAGTTGAAGACGAAATTCCAAGTTTGTATCCTGCTTGTGCAGTTACTAGAGCCATGAGTGAATTGGCTGAGGAGTCTGAAAAGTCTCTTAAAGATGACGTCATCGATGACGTTTGTTTGGCTGACACTTTCGTGTGTTTAAATGATGAGGCTGATAAGCCACATTTTGATAGCAAATTGGAATGTTCTAATGACAAAATTTCAAAATCACAGCTGGTTAATGAACAGCATAGTGACAAGGACATTTCAAGTTGTTTGACAGGGCAGCAGATGAGTGTGATGTAACTCAAGAGCCTGTGTGTTACTTTTGTAAGAATGGTGTTTTTATGCGCAAATGGCGACCGCCAGATGTGTCACCTGATGATGAGTGGGCAGTTAAGTATCAGATTGTGGTACCAAAGTCATATCGTTCAGATATCCTCAGACTAGCCCATGAAACACCTCTTTCATGCCATTTAGGTGTTAACAAAACATATTACAAAATTCTAAATCATTTCTATTGGCCAAATTTAAAGAAAGATGTTGCGGAATTTTGTAGGTCATGTCACACATGTCAAATGGTAGAAATTACAACGCATATAATGGATATAACCAAACCAAACCATACCAAAGGCCTCTCTACAACCAATCCCTGCATTTGAGGAAGCATTTAGTAGGGTGATTATAGATTGTGTTGGTCCATTACCAAAAAACAAGGTCAGGCAATCAATACATGTTAACAATCATGTGTGCTTCAACCAGGTTCTGAAGCCATTCCTTTACGGAATATTAAGGCGAAAACTATTGTTAAGGCCTTAGTTAAGTTTTTCACACTTGTCGGCCTACCCCAGTCTGTTCAGTCTGAACAGGGATCTAATTTCATGTCAGGAATTTTTCAACAAGTCATGCATGAATTGAGAATAAAGCAGTATAAATCATCTGCATACCACTCAGAAACCCAAGGCGCATTAGAAAGATTCCACCAGACATTAAAGAAAATGATTAGAACTTATTGTTTCGACACTGAGAAAGACTGGGATGAATGCATACATTTGTTATTGTTTGCTGTTAGAGAGTCTGTTCAAGAGTCTTTAAGCTTCAGTCCATTTGAATTAGTCTTTGGTCATACAGTTAGATGACCACTTAACCTGCTAAAGGAAAAGTTCCTAGACAGTGATCTTGACTCATGTAGTCTCTTACAATATTGTGTCGGACTTTCGCACCAGGTTGACTAAAGTACGTGATTTGGCCATGTCAAATTTGAAGTCCGCACAAAAAATTATGAAAATAACCTATGATAAACATGCCCTTAAACGAAGTTTCAAACCTGGTGAGAAGGTACTGGGTGTTCTGCCTATTCCTGGTAATCCACTTAAGGTTAGATATTATGGTCCTTATGTCATTGAAAAGAAATTAAGTGGCCTTAATTATGGAATTCAGACTCCTGACAGGCGTAAAAAACAAACAGTTATGTCATGCAAATATGTTAAAATTATACATAGACAAAGATAGCACTAACAGTACTGTACATCTATAACCCTGGACTGCCCGAAGACGCTTAGGGATGCAACAGAACGAATGGATGGTCACTGCACACGGACCAGCGAACATGGCCCTGATTATAATGAAACTTGAGCCCACGACAGCGGCGAAATTACAGAACTCTGACACCTTATATGTGTTGTAATTCTACTTAATTTGGATTCCAAGTTGTGTCATCTTGAACCAGCGCGTCAGGAAGAACTTCGAACTCTGCTCAGTCAATATTAACACTTGTTCCCCGATATCCCCACTCGGACTGATACAATTTCACATGACGTCAATGTCGGAGATTCTAATCCAGAGTGAAGTAGCACCCATATCGTTTGAATCTCATTAAACAAAACTACCTGAAAAAAGAGATTCAGTATTTATTGGACAATGACTTCATTGAACCAAGTAATAGTAACTGGAGTTCACCTTGTATCCTCGTTCCAAAGCCAGATGGCAGTTACAGGATGTGTACTGACTACAGAAAGATGAACACATTGACCAAAACAGACATATTCCCTATTCCACGCATTGACGATTGCATTGATAAAGTGGGAAGTGCCAAGTTTGTGTCGAAGTTTGATCTTCTGAAAGGATTTCGGCAAGTTCCACTGACAGATCGTGCGAAGGAGATATCAGCATTCGTCACTTCGCAGGGTCTGTTCCAGTACAGTCATGCCATTTGGAATGAAATTTTTTCCAGCCACGTTCCAGCGTCTCATCAACCGTGTTACTTCTGGTTTGGAAGGATGGGAGACTTACATTGGACGTCATTGTCTACAGCGATACATGGGAAGATCATCTACAGAATATTCGCGCCAAGTTGACAGTCAACCGTGGAAAAAGTGAATTTGGACATGCACGTGTGACATTCTTGGGTCATGTTGTAGGTCAGGGTCAGGTAAAACCTGTAGATGCCAAGGTTAGTGCTATCTCGCTATTTCCAAGACCAACATGTAAGAGACAACTGATGCGTTTCTTGGGTATGGCTGGTTACTACAGAAAATTTTGTCCAAATTTTTCAGATATTACTGAGCCTTTAACTCAACTCTTAAGAAAGAGGGTCACTTTTGTTTGGACCGATGAATGTGAATCAGCTTTTGAAAACCTGAAAGCCATACTCAAGAGCGCGCCAGTTCTTTCAGCACCAGCTTTTGATTCACCTTTTAAACTGGCTGTAGATGCTAGTGATGTTGCTGCTGGTGCCGTTTTGTTACAAGAAGGTATAGATCACCCAATATGTTATTTTTCACGTAAATTTGACAAACATCAGAGAAATTATTCTACAATTGAGAAAGAAAGTTTGGCAATGATATTGGCTTTACAACATTTTGATGTTTATGTTACTTCTTCATCGTTGCCAATTACTGTATTCAATGATCACAATCCACTTGTTTTCATAAGTAAGATGAAAAACAAAAATTGTTGAGATGGAGTTTGGCGTTACAAGAATACAATATTGAAATCAGACATATTAAGGGCAAGAACAATTTGATTGCTGATTGTCTCGCATATAATGTACATATGTTTGTCAACATTTTTGCTGTTGTAATATAGATTTTCTTTTGCAATGTTTTGAATTGTCAAGAAAGTTCCAAGTTTGAAACTTTTTTTTAAGAGGGGGGTGTCATGGTATTGTAGTTTACTATTAGACATTGTAGATGGTTCTGGAATGATAGAGCTACGTAGGCTTGTTTCACGTACTCTTATGTGGGTTAATAACTTCGAGGTTTCTGGAGGTTTCTGGAAACGGACTGTGAAGTATACACCGGTATAGCATTGAACAGTAAGACTATATTTGACATTTATTTGTTGCATTAACCTTACTTAATTTGTGTATGATTTTAGTTCTGTAAATAAATATTTGATTGTTAATCCTTGACTTCACAAAAGTTTTCTGTTACGTTTTTTCTATTATCGTTTATGACGTAACAGAGGGCACTTCGGGTTACGTGGCTAGCGAGTGGATAAAATAGCCTTCGTGTATCAGGATATGTTGCCATTATAGCACCCTGGACTGCCCGAAGACGCTTAGGGATGCAACAGAACGAATGGATGGTCATTGCACACGGACGAGCGAACATGGCCGAGGATGCATCTGATACACCTACAATAGCATAGGTGAATTATAAACACACTCAACGCGGCTCCCATAGGTTGGTTTTCATGTGATGTAGGGCATAATGTTGTTGTTCATCCTTCTTTCTCTCATCTGATTGCGTTAACGCGCGCGAGAGAGAATTAAGGTTTAACGTCGCGTTCAGCAATATTTCAGCTATATAGCGACGATCAAGCAAAATTCTAAGTACTCAAGCCAATAACCTAGTAATCCAACACATTAAAACATACACATATTAAAACTTATGCAGTCCTCCCTCACCCGACCAAAAACAGGTGATGAGACATTAGTGGCTAGATATAGGTGGGTGTATGTGTGTAGGAATCTTACTCCCCATAATTAGAATGTCACTGCGTTGAGACGTGTGTTGGGCACGATTCACTCACTGACTCACTCATTTGTACCTAACTCGATCACTCAGTCACGTCTAACTCCGATACCATACCATACAACACCATATTTGACTAAATGTTTGACATACTTGACATACCATATCACATTTGACTAAATGTAAAGCCGTTTTTCCAGGGTTTTGCGGGATCCGCGGCCATTTTCCCCAAGTCCTACTTTCACGTAACCGGAAGTAACCTCTGCAAATGTCAAGGATTAGAGGTTAGATACGCCCGATTTCCCAACCGCGGATGCAAAGAGATTTCACCTTTCTATGGTGGATAAGTTAAAATACTGGAAGGAGTGACATTCACAATAAGGGGTCGCTTTCAATTTGTAACTCTGTATTCAGGAATTTGCTATTCCGCTTTGCACAAATAGTGGAGCACCCTCTCCAACGGCAACAGCAGCTCCCGCATTTCCGCCTTGGCGCAGGATACGGTCAACATGGGTGGGCCTGCAACAGTATCGTCATATGGAGAATGTAAAAGGAGATCGCATTTGGACTGCATCGTATAGAGCCTCAAGAATTATCGAATGGTACGAACAGTAGTCCCTTCGTGTGCCTTGTTTGGCGAGTGAGGTTAATTGAAACAATGCTGGAGAAACTGGTGACGGGATCAACATGTTTTGTTTTGAGAAAACACAGAACGGTATGTCTAAATCGAGTTTGAATAGTCCGATCCTTCATTGTATTACCCAGTTTTTTTTTCAGATATAATTATATTGTATGCGAATGAATGTGGGACAGAATATGATGCTTACAGATTCCGAATTTGGGCTGGTGACAACATCGACAGCATACATATGATGTGGATAGTTCGAGTGTCAGTTCAGACTGACAAAGTTCTCGGTTGACTCCGGCTTTATATATGAGGTGGAAGCAACGTTACGCGGATGAGAAGTTGGCAGTATGGTGTCGTAAACTCGGCACACTTTCATATGGATTAGTTCCGGCGGGTATTATTCAACAGGGGCTATAATATCTGTGAAATTCTTTTTTTTTCGCTACCATTCGTGCATTATAGAAGGTCATGTCAGCTTTAACAAAAGGTGCTTTACATGCTCACCATCATATTCGCTTGAATGAAGCTAGAGCCTATATTAATACCTGGCTTGTATTCCTGGAGTCTTTCAGCGAAAATTACTTTTTCTTTCTCCAAATTCGGTATACTCTGATAGTCGGCCGGCCAACCTGCTTAAAAGTGCTTAAAAAACGTCCCGATGGCATTTTTTGTTAGAAGCTGGCAACCATACTGGATGAGTACTCCAGTCTATGCTCTACACGATAGGGCCGCATGCCAAGCCCAAATATGCTTTTTCGGAAACAGTGATCAGTCTTCACCATGGGGGTCAAATTTGGCCATTTTACAACAATGTCCTATTTGAATGTACAAAACCTGCGTTTTCCGAAATATAATACTTCTGGGCGAGAAAAGTGTTTTTAATGAGTCGGGAGCTTGTCATAATTTGAAAATTACATTGAAATATATAGGGGTTCGTGACATAAAAATGCGTTTGTCTCTGAATTTCTGGAAACGACCTGATCGGGGAAGATAATTGTTTTTCTATGCATCTCACCACACTGGCAACTCCCATGCTAGATGAATATTCCAAGCCATGCTCTACAACATAGGACCAACACACATGTATATATCTGCATCTTTCGGACATAGCGGTCAGCTGGCCAAATATAGCATTTTTAGACTAATGTAGTCTACTAACGGACATAGCGGTCAGCTGACCAAATATAGCATTTTTAGACTAATGTAGTCTACTAACTGTTGGCTTTTCTAAAATGTATATACTTGTGAGTATTGGATGTTTTTAAATAGTCAGAAGTTTAACGTAAGTTGATAATTACATTGAAATACATGGAGATTCGTAGTATATAAAGGCAATTATCTTCTTTATTACATAAACGGACATTTCCACCCGGATTTCCTAGTCAGGACACGCGCCCTGTTCTGTCGTGGTTGATCCAACATGTTTGCTAATTACAACTAATGATCGGAATACAAATAAAATTGCGCAGTGCAAAGGAGTCTTCATATTCTCATAATGCTGAGCCTTTTCTTACTTTGATACATGCACAGGGTCTAGAGCACAGTATCAGAGAAAATGAGGAGCCCTGAAGTTAAGCCTGTGAAGGTATTGAAGAGGAAGAACACAGAAGGGTTAGATCTGCCCGTGTGCCTGTTTTACCAGGAGAAGAAAGCTGAACGCTTGCAAACCGGCTCACTTGGGGGAAAAGCTCGGATTTCCGAAGTGATTGCGACAAGACGAAAGTTACAGGACACCAGCTCAGCAATCTTTCTGGGTAATTTGAGTAAAATTTCTGAGACACAATGGAATTCAAGCGAGATGCATTGGCACGAGTCACGAGTCAGTAAACTTATTGGTTGGAAGGCCAGTTTCGTGCGTCCGTTGGATCCACAATCGTGTCTTCTGATGTATCCCGGCGAGCAATCGGAGTTTGTCATAGCAAGGAATCTTGCAACATCGAGCCCGTCATCGGAGTCTGACGATGATGTTGAACTCCCAAATATGTCTAAAGGACACGACAACAGCCTGCATGAGCTAATTCATACTGCCATGGAAATAAGATTGGATTTAGATAATACCGGTCACACGTCTGCCTGGACAGGACCAGGAACATGTGGAGATGGTAATTTAAGAGACTCTATATTTGTTCATTGGCGTGTTGATGGGGGAAACACCAGTACTGGAGCAAGATGTGGATGAAATAGTCAGGATCAATCACGAAAAGGTGCAATTTGTAACTTGGCTCAAGATATCGTGTATGCCATTTCTAAAAACCGGAAGCTTACACCAAAGCATGTAAGTTTGGGACTGTCTCTCCAGCAGGCTACCAGATCTGAGACACTGGTTGACCTATTCCATCCTGCAGGTAACACGATTGTCATGGACATCATCCGGCGTATTGGTACATCGATTACAAGCAATATTCAATGCCAATCGTGTTACCTGCAGAACTTATGTTAGTGCGTCAGTTAGTAGTTCGGAACAAACATATTTCGGAAGAATCTAACGTTAATCTTCCTTGAAAGTATACAAACGCGCGCAAAACAAGTGTATAGAGATTTCTGCAATAACACTGGTCAGTGTACCACACTGGTCAGTGTACCACTAAGATATTCCTCGTTTCATCGGCACAGTTGGTTTCATTCATAGCATTCTTGCATTTCCACAAGTATGCCCCCTCCACAGCTTATACATTCGTATCGGCTATCTTGTTCTTGTTCTTCTAAGGTAAATCCCTCCTTCATGTAGGAGCACCTCCTATTGGAGTAGTCATTTATAAACAGTTCAGAAAGTCATTAAAGTTCTTTAAATTGTTTGCAACCAATTCTGGTAGACCAAGCAGGAGTCTCAGGTTGGGTCGAGGAGCTCCAGTCTTCTGTGATGAATTGTGTAGATGTAGTGCAGCAGGACTCTTTCACCCACTACGACACATGAACAGGGTGCTAGATAGCGTCCAGGGTTCAATAGGAATGTCAAGAGGTCATCAGGTGACGCTGCAATTTCCTTAACTTTAATGCAGCAAGCAGGGCAGATGGAAGACACAAGTAATGACACATACTTTTGTCTGATGCTGTTCAGAGCTGGGCATAGGACCAGAAAATGTTGTCGGTCTTCATCGCCATTCAGACATAGCTGACACTCTGGATTCACCCTATACTGGTTAA
>JAVTVY010050297.1:0-24089 GCA_036873755.1 Hanleya hanleyi
TGTTCAAACTCACAGAAACAGATAAAACATCAAACCCACGTCCCACAATGGCGGCAGATCTTTGGGCCGTGAGGCCTTTGAAATTAGTACGGCTCGGCAGAGTGTGGAGGCGGATTAATACGATTACTGTAGTGCACCGCTATATCTTCTTATTCTCCTTCTCCAAGCTATATCTAAAATATTGAGCTGTATTAAATCTTCTTAAAAGTAACATGTAGATGTACAGAAAATAAAGCAATTACAAAATCTCGAAATGAAACACAAAATTCAAACGCTGCGTCTGGTTTCTTTCTGAGTAAATCGCCGGAACTTGCGGAAGGGTAAACCAGCGAGTCAGTTCGACGAGCAGCTGGCAGAAAAATTCGGGAGGACATAAATGATTGATTTATTGTTGGTTTATCGAGGAAAATAGAGTCCCATTACGATTAAATATATAGTTAATGATATTTTGTTTCAACTTACGAATCAACTGTTGTTAAATGCAGTGAATTTGAAAGTTTTAACCGTTTAAATCTCGAGTTCAAGCCAGTGACTGGTGTCGTGACGTCATCAAGCCTGTTGATGAGTGCGGTTTGCACCCGACGCCAGGCTCCCTCAACATCCTGGCCATAATGCTGAGGACTGCATCAACATTTTATTACATACATTATCTTATACATTATGTTCTGAGTTGCTATTTCCTAAACAAAGCTGAAAAATAATTTAACTATTCTGGAGAGCTCTTCGAATCAAGGAACTCAGAATAAAATTGATTAGGCTCATTAAAATTAATCACCACCCACCACCCCAATTTTGCATCCACCTTAAAGATTTGTTTTATTTTTTATTTTCATTCTCCAGTGTCTTTTTGACAAGTTGTTTTAGCAACATTTTCCAACAAGCATGGAAAGTCCCATTTCACAGGCTTCGATCGTTGGAGATTAGAGAGCAATATTATGCTGCTAAGGTTATTCAAGCAAAACTTAATGCCGTAACGGGTTGCACTTTCGTTTAAGTTAATTGCTGGACAAAGCTGTCTGGCCTCAGCAGCAGGCGGTGCGCCGACATGCGGCTAACTGCCTGACTTCAGACTTTTTATTTAACGCTAATCAAAGCGCCCTCTAGGAGCAGGTACAATCACAATGCCGTATGAAGGAGTAACCCCAAAGCTTTCGACAGATGTAATGTCGAATGATTTGTCGATTAGGAAATATCATTAATAATTCATTACCAGGAACCAGTAGTAAAACTACAGCTCTAATGAGTAAGCAATTAACATGAGCTCCGGTTCTTCAATCGAGGCACTTCACTATCTCTTTAACCCAGAATATATTTTAAAAAAATATATATTTTTGATCGATGATAACTGGTATACCGGGTATTTGTCCCCCGAGGCACGAAGGGCTAAAGGGAGACTATAGTATTGGGGTCTGCCCGTCCGGACGTGCGTCTGCCCATGCGTCCATCCGACTTCGTTTTCAGACAATAACTTTTGAAAATCTGAACGGATTCTTTTCAAATTTGATACCTCGCCTCGACATCTCGCTTGGGATTGTTTTTCATGCCGATACGCCAAAAGCAGACCTCTCTTGAAAGTTATAATTTTGCCAAAGCATGAGATTTCAGTATATCCGCCCAGGAGAAACGAGCTGCCGAAAAATGTGAATTTCTAGGCGTCTTTTCATACAATTTTTCGCATTTTTGTTTCCTATAACAGCCTACCAGACTCATAGCACCATCATACGTAGAGACTTCTGCTCTTAACCATGCGGTAACGGGTGCTATCTGAGTGTATTTGGGCATTTCCCAAATAGTCACATTGGATCCGATTGGTCCCGTGACATCCGACATCGGCGCAATCACATTCATAAAATGAAGACACACCTCCAGAAAGCGATCGATTGGAATGATCCCTTGGTGGGCCTCGAAGTGCCCCCATCACAAAATAAAAAGCATATCATTTTCCTGTGAACTGCCGCCGATTTAATTTTTTCCAAATATGTTGGGCCGTAGTATGATTTTCCTTAGGAAAAACAAAGAAGCATGCTCCATTAGAGTGAGAAATAAAATAGCTAATTCGCACAACTTCATTTTGGTCTGCATAGAATTCCCCAGTCTTGCGCCTCGTGAAACTGACATGTCTGATGTCTGAGATGCCCAGGTCAAAATACATGTATTTAAATACAGATAATTTCATTGGCTCATTTAAATGGGGCGAATATTTGACTTGATGCTTTGGGAACAACTTTTGAAGAGGATTATCTCCCTTGAGATATTCGTCTTTTGCGGCCGACAGGTGGCGCCGTGTGAAATACATGCCGAACCATAGCAATAAGCTAAGAGTAGTGTTAAGTGAAACGTGAAATGCCCTTAGCAGGCTAAGTTGCCTACCACTATACATTTCACTCTTCAGGGAGGCTATAAATGGATAATTTCCAACCAAGTCTCCTTTTTCTGCAAACTGGGACAATTTTGAAGGATTCTTGGTAATTTAAGATATAATTTCATGAAAATGCCCAGATGTGTGAGATTTTGATATAGCTGCTGGGAGAGCATGAGACAGATGCCAAATGCGCGAGTCTCACACCGAATGCATGAGGGTTGATAGGTCTGCTATAGGTGGCGCCACCTGGGGGCCAAGTTAAAAAATTTTTTCCAGAAAATAACTTTTGAAAAACTGAACATATTCTTTTCAAATCTGAAATGTGGGTACCTCGCCTAAAAATTTCACTTGAAATTGTTTTTCACGTCGATTCGAATATAGGTGGCGCCACATGGGGGCAAAGTTAAAAAAAAAATTCCTGACAATAACTTTTGAAAAACTCATGGATTCTTTTCAAATTTGGTTTGTGGGTATGTCGCCTCAAGATCTCGCTTAGGATTGTTTTTCACCCCGACCCACCTTTTGGTGGCGCCACCTGAGAGTCAAATTCAAATTTTGTTTTTCGACACAATAACTTAAAAAAACCTAATTGGATTAGGACAAATTCGGTAATTGTGAGTACCTTGCCACTGGATCTTACTTGGGATTGCTCTCCATGCCACTCGCTGAACGTGACAGTTCCAAGACAAATCAATTGTTTCAACATCAGTGGACGTCAACCCCTCAGGTTTTCATTTCGACCTGAAGTTGCCAAAGTTATCATAATGTTAGCTTATTGGTCCTTCTTGGAAACGTAGGAATATTTGATCAATATTATCTTATTCATACCAGTTATCAATAGTTGAAAAACCGGCTTCATGTTATAAACATAGGGGAGAGTGCCCCTGTGCACCTGTTGCTGCCACTAGGGCAATTAGACAGCATTGTCCAAGGATTAGTGTGCAATTCTTATTGGTGGATTAGCATCACCCGACAGTTGTTGGATGCTGTCAGTTATTGGACACTTGGATAAAAAAAAAAAAAACGTTTAAACATATCCCTTTCCTGGTGAGCAGGGGATGATAAACAAACCAGTAACTTTAAGGAGCCTTACTGGTTATGATAAAGTCATGCACAAGTATAGGAGCCTATAGCCAGAGATAAGGTATAATTTTTTAATGGATTTGCATTTCTTGTACAATGCATTCTATTATTTCTGTGAACTTTGGTAGGATTTCTTGAAAGGAGGTCATTTCTTATACTAACATATTGGAGAGCCCAGTACAATGAAAAAATTAATCCCCAAACACATATTTGGAGATCTTATGCTGCCTTGACGTTATGATTCATGATGAATTAAAAAATAGATAATTTATAATAAGCAAACATGATCGGATTTGAAATATCATTGATGGAAAAGTTCAAAATTTCATGTCTTATTGAATTCAAATTATTTCAGATAATTTACTAGTTAGATTAATTTTTCAATGGATATGAATCATGTAGACACTAATTTACTGTGTATTCAGTAATTATATCAACGTAGCCCAGCCCCTTGGTATCCTATTACTATGGTGAACAATAGTTATGAAAATGATAGTTTCATAAATGGCTCTGGAAATATTCCAGCATGAAGTTTAGAGCATTACCCTGGATATATTTATGTGATGACATTACCAAAACTAATTTGCATATTATCCCTCAATCAAATTTGTATGTCAAACTACAAAATATTTCTTCATTTGTTTGCAGTATTTACATGATTAACATCATTTTACTCTAAATTTCCCTCAAGATTTATATTATTAATATTAATTTCTCAAATTTTTTCCCCTATTCTTTTTACATTTCATTCTTCAATATTAAATATTATTACAGCAATATTTCATTATTTGGTATCTGAATTTGGGTATTTGGGAAGCACAGAAAAGAAAAGGACTCCCTCTTCAGAAACTTTCCAGGCCATCATTAAAAATATGGTGGTTACACGTTACCCTACCTACCCACCATTGGCCAATGTGATTTTTTTTTTTTTTTTTCAAATTTCATTCTAAAATCATAGCCATTTCCTGTAAATTTGAGTGACCTGTATTAAAAAAAAGAAGAAAAAAAAATTCCAAATTTCTGAGATAGGGTCAGGTTATGTATGCTCAACAAACACAATTTTAAGGATAGCACCATATGATTTTTCTCTCGTAATTTGTGAGATTTTTCATTTATATTTCAAATACAAGCATATTAATTTTGCACATCTGTATTAATTAAAACGTTAGTTTTATCCCTCCAACTACAGCTAAGTTTACAAGGTGGTGTTAGCTGTAAAATTAGGTGCCTCTGGGCTTAAATGCAAAATACACATTTTATCTGAGCATTGTTGAATCATTAGTGAACCTTTCTTTTTTTAATGTGCGTAAATATGGAAAATTTATCAGGTTTGCAAGCTAGCGGCTGAATAGTTTGAGTGCATCCTGTTTCGCAGCTGTTTGGGAATCATTCAACTAGAACTGGTCCTGGGTGAACCCTTCTTTTATTGACTGGACAATGTGAGATCAATTGTTGCATAATAGTCCGTGGAGTGAACCTACATCGGAATGTGGAACTCTATAAGGTTGCCTTCTTACTCATCTGCTTTTGTATTTGTGTATAGTGCAGGACTGTGCCCAGTTCACACTATAGGCCATTTAGGATATCCACATGTTGCAAGCACATAGAGACAAGTACACTGTTTGTTGTAGACGAATGTTGTGAATAATATGTCATGACAATTGAAATCACCATTTATTTTTGATTTTTGAAGTAAGATGATGTATTCAGAATTCTGACAGTAAACTTTTCGCAGAAACATTACCTATCCAAAATTCACTTCACCCTCCATTACCTGAAATTTGTTTAAATGTCACAGGTTACAGTCGTAGCAATTTGCTATTCATGTTAGCTGTCCAGTTTCCTTATGTAGGATGCCTTTGTATAGATGGATGTCTTTGATCCGATATAATAGGCAAAAAAATTCCTCATGTAATGCCAATGTAAATTGACCAGTGCAGTCCACTTAGCGTTAAATAGTCATTTTATAGAACATTTGTCATCTGCTTGCCTCCCAGCTTGTCTTTGTCTTGCCAGAGAATCCCTGGATCACAAGAAATCTATCCAGACAACTCAAAAACAAATTTTCAGAATTTTAAGAGGGACATGTAGTAGCATCATTTAGAAAATATTCAGCAAATAACATTTTGATAAAAGTTATTTAGTAGTCGAGATCTACCATTGTGAACATTTATCTATGTTTTAATATCATGGGCATTTCTGACATTCTCTGAAAACATGACAGCACCTGCACTTGACTCCAGTGCTCGGCATTCTGACGCTTTGCAACATCATAGAACTTTTATCGTACTGTGATGGCTTCTAATGTGACGTCATGGGCACCAGGTCATGTTATCCGACGTCATCTCAGCCATTTCCATTTCCATCTTGTTTACTAGACTGAATTGAAGAATCTAACAATATTGGTCCCTATATGAAATTCGAGAATTGAAGTCTTTGGAAAATGTTGCAGGTGATCATGATATGAAATTCGAGAATTGAAGTCTTTGGAAAATGTTGCAGGTGATCATGATGTTCAGTTTACTCGAACAATTAAAATTGTGCTATTATCTCTTTAAAGGTGAAATGCAAAGGCTTTCATATTTTCCATTTTTCTTTTCTTCATGGGCCTTTTAGCGATTGAAATATCAGCTTAACTACTTCATTTGACTTTATTTGAAGTATTTTGTCTCCTGGTAGTTTTTGAAAAGTGCTTCGAAGTTGGTATCTCAAGCCCGGCCTCTATTTGCCCTTGTTTGATGCTGGTTTGTGACATCACATCAGACCACCTGGCCGATCGTCAATAATTGTAACGTTCAGGACGGGACGTCACATTCAAGGAAAGATAAGCGATGACATTTCGCAAATCTGAATTCAGCTGGTCTAGGGGTACCAACTTTTAAAAACATTCTAGCAGACAAGATAATTCAAATTAATCCAAGTGAAGTAGATATACTGGTATTTCTATCATCATTCAACCTTTACTAAATGTAAAATTGAGAATTTGAAAACCTTTGCATTTGGGGTATGGGCCAGTCAATAAGCTGGCTTGGGAAAAAGGTCCAGTAGTCACATAGGATGTCCCAGAAGACAAACCAAAGGAAGAGATCTGAGGTGAAGTAGAGAGCCAAATGAAATTTAAACGTCTTGATGGCTTGTCCACCTCAACCAGTGATCATTTCCTGTTTCAATAAATTTGATATCACAAGTTTTTTCAGATGGGAGAAAGGCACTTTCCCTTAATGAATTTTCAGAGAATTGATCATATGTGGTAGTTTATAGGAGTACGCGGCTGTGTAATGGTTTATTAAAATAGGAAGCTGAATCCTATCTAGACAAATTATCATCTATACCAGGTGATTCAATAAGCAATAAAAAGTCATTTGTTTCTGGGATAAGCAAGCCTGTTGTGCTAAACTATGCATATCAACAGCCTTTTCCGGGAAGATTTCGAAGAATTTATCTAGTTTAAACACGAACACTTGACTGTATCATGATATATTAGAATATGAAGCTGAAACCTGTCCAGGCCATTTATCACCTATACCATCTGTTTCCGGGCAAGCATACGTGTTAATGCTCTATGATGCACATGAAGTTGTTTTTGCAACATCTCCAGCAAATTATCCACCTTTCATCACCTTGGGATTTGTCTTAATTCGCCCCTTCACACTTGTCAATAATGCATCTATTTGACGTAATATGCAAAATGACGTCATCATGAGATAAACGAAGTGCATTGTGCTTTACATAAGGACATCATTGACGTGTCGCCTTCAATGCAGAGATGTCCAGATATTAGATATTGCATTTGCCTGGGTGGTCTGTCATGCCATCCAGCTCAATTTTGAAGTTGTTATAACATCACTGTATTGCGCTGATTCCACGAGGCCATAGATATCTCGTCATGTTATCCAGTCACAAATTCACCCAACATCGCATTGAATTGCGAGACACTGTGAAAACTGTTAATTACAATGTAGTGTTTGATCACCCTCTCCACCATTACGGCTTTTGATTTAGGTTTGGAGGTACACATGTTGTAGCATCTGCATACACAAGTTAACTTCTCCGATCACACTTCTTTGCATTATGGAGAAATCCACTTGTTTATAAGGATGATGTTGTAGCAGTGTGCTGTAGTTCTATTTGATTCATTGATAGCAGTGTTTGCTTCCTGTCTACTAAATACATGTACAAGTGTCAATTGACCTCTTTATTGTCTAGTTATTGTCCATAGTAAACCCACAGTGTATGTGTGACATAGTTAATGCACTCTAAGCGTAAACACATTTTAAAAACCGGAACCAACTGGATTAACCTGCCTTGCTTACAATAACAATAATAGCTGTAGATTTAAACCTATCCTCACTGTTAGTGATGGTCATGTGATCCATAAAGCATGAGGGTCTGACAATTCTGACTATCCCAATGTGGAGGCTCGAGTCATATCAGTGTGGCTCATAACCTAACTGACCAGGTAAATACAGTTGTCCTTACATACCCAGGTAAATAAAACCTGCTTTCTCTGGAACCAAGCAGCCAAACAAACCCCCCAGACATGCCTAGTTTGTTTACAGTCTACCCCTGTTAAAGAGATATCCCTATCCATTTGCCCATGTTACCTGGCCAGAGCTAATACACCAGTTTACCTATGTAATTGATATAGATATGTAGAAGGCATTTAGTGCTTTCACATAGGCTGTTACTTGGGATCCACTAATATGTTTTATCGCAGTCCTTCTGAAAAATTTATTATCCTTTTATTAAAAAACAAGAAGATTATATTGAGAAACATTCCTTTTCTTCTACATGTATATGCACTGATCCAATATAATCTTCCATGCAAGTGTGCACGTATATTCTTTTGCGTTTTATTTTTAGCAGCCTTCAAAAATTTTCTTTAATAATTCAAAGAGTGAAAGTAGATCTGTTGGCCTCTAATGAAAGTAGTTCCAGTGATAATATTACTTGTACTGTTACCAGACTATGTATATATAATATATTCTATTTCATGAATGTGTACATGTAAACTCTCCTGTACATTCAGTTCTGGACTTGAATAAAATTGAAGTTAATCCTTTAATAACAGATCTGCCCCAATAGTGCCGCAGATGCAATTGACGCGTGGCTCTGAGCAGTTTGTTCGTCCACTCTCTTTCCCATCGCTCCAACAAAGGAAATATTTTTTTAATCAATGACAACTGGATTATTTTTTGCCTGAAATTGCCAAAATTATCACAATGTAAGCATAATGGTAAATTCATGATATCGGATCCTAGGATATTATTAAGTCCAGCATTTGGCACACTTCTGTAATCTGTTTCATTGCGTAAGTATTCGAGCGTTGCACATGCTCCTCACAAATTATATTTACAGTAGAACATACATTACAGTTTCTGCGGAACAATAATATACATAGGGCTTAACAATGCTTTTATTTTGAACAGTATTTGTTTGGATTACATTGACCCAGAAATTTTGACCTTAAGCTGCATGTATTACCTCCCGGTGTCATTAATCATGTCATCTTCATATTTAATGTCCTTCTTTGTTGGGAGTGGAGTTCAATAGAGGGATAAATAACTGCATTTCAACAGTGAAGTAGCGCTATGAAAAGTGATAACTATGTTACTGACGTCTTGAGAGTATTCAACTGATAAATTATTGCCCCAGTTTTTTGTTACATGAAAGGTGTGACTACGCACAACTGTAATATTGATATGCAGTGGAAGGCATATAACCTTTATATCAAATTTATTTAGGACACAAATTGAGGGCATTAAGTGGAGATGTCAGGATTTATGATTGAAATGTTTTAACTATGTTTCAGTTCTATGACCTACAGGTACAGCTACTCACCAGTAGTAGGATAAAGGCACAAACAATGAGTGCGACAAGATAACAGGGTGTGGGTGGGTGGTCAAAGTCCAGATAATGTCCTTTGAATGTTGAGGACAAGGAAAAGTCATGGATGTATGGTAATTAACCCTCTAATAATTCAATCACTGTATTAAATTTCAATCACCTCCAAATTTTGCTGAACGATCAGTCACTAATAATGGAGAGGTGGGTTAATATAGGAGAAAATCCCTTCAATATGTTAGTGAAGCAAAAAAATAATTCAATTCTGTGCATAAAAATGCATTTCGTACAGACCTAGGTTTTCTAAACTCTGTTTAAAGAGACATACATGTGACAGACATTTGGAATGGGGATTTTTGCTTTTAACATAGATTTTTAAATATATCTGAAATGGGACACCTTGAACGAAAATAAAACCGTGATATATAGCATGGCATTGTTTTGGTACAAGGTGTCATATGCTAAAATGTATAAGAAGAAGCCAAATACAGTTGAATACCAATCACAAGAGTTGGTCGTTTTATGTCCCTTTTGATCAATAAAGATACAAAACAACTTGTCTGTAGGTCTACAAACACAGCTTTTTGTGTTACAATAGTGTAAAACCTAAGTGAGCAGAGGGAAACAACATGTTGAGATCCTGTTTTTATTTTAGCATTTAATCAACTTCCTGTTCTAATCATGGTTTTGAGTGGGGAAAATGCATTTCCTGGGGTTGAATTATTTAGAGAGTTTACTGTAAGCTTACATAGGAAGGACATGTGATTTATAATCACTGAATTTATTACAAAACATGATCTTGAAATCAATTGCATACCATCACTCCTCGAAATTATGTTGGTGGGCAAGCTGTATTAGCATTCAGTCTTCCAAGGTAATTCTGGCATGTTCCCAGATTATTGTATGTCACAAGAACTATATTTGTGATACATCAGGACCTCCTTCACAGTAACAGGAAGTGCTTTAGTGGTGACAGATTAAACATGTAATTAATCACATATGTATATGTCAGTGGTTACCAGAAATAACCAGCACTGTAATAAGTTACAAAATTCACAGTGAAATTAATCCATGTAATTTTGTTTTCTCCGTTAAATCGCTTGATCACTGAAATGCAGGAAGTTGTTTATGTCAACACCCCCCCCCTCTCTAATAACTCCATCTGTCCATGTGTCCGTCTGTATGGCCGAAGTGGTCTGGGACCATATCTTGGTTACTATTCGAAAGTATGCGGAAGATGACTGGTACTGTACCATTGCAGATGGGCACCTTCATTCTTTTTGCCCATTTTGTTGATTGTTGATAACGATCGAGTTATGCCGTTTATCCTGGACATCAATATATGCTTGTTCACTCCATATCTCGGTTACCCTATTTGATTATTCTCGAATAATGGATAATGGAATTAATGCTCACTGGTTTATCCAGGGCTTAAAAAATACTCCATACGATGGACAAATTAGAAATTTATACAGTAGATACTTAGCATCAAGTAGGTGTGCAGGGGAGTGTCTACCAACTTTTTAGGCTCTATAAGTGTCTTTCTTAAAATAGGAGGTTACGAAAGCTCTTCAAACTTCATCATATACATAGGAAAACTTTAGAAAAATTTTCTCAACTGGTGATAATATATAGAGACATTTCATCTCATAAACAAAGAGGTTTACATCTTCAAAGTCTGTGAAGCCAGCCTCAACAATTTCAGCCCATTTAGACAGTGAGATCAACTTTTAGATAGCCCAGAGAAAAACTTGAACTCGACCAACAGACATAAGTATTGGCTCAGTTATACTACAGACCCAATAATATAGAAGTGAACAGTTTTAGTTGCTTTTTAAGGATGTTGAACAGTTTTAGCTGCTTTTTAAGGATGTTGGACATAACAACAGCTGTTTTATGAATCAACTCTGTATTCCTATTATAAGGCATTCATGCATGAGAGCTAACTGTTTCTTGACATTTGAAACTGATACTTTTTCATGCATGTATTGGGAAAAGTTGTCACGATTTACTGTTGCGTGGAGTATTTAGAGACGAACTCGTCCTTGGTGATGTAAAATTGTCTTTATTACAAAGTCCTTAAATCAGTATTTATGGTACAATGTTATACAAAGGCAGATCAATAAGGGATAGATGTCGTATGAATGTAGATCGGTGTATAGCAAGTCCTGCTGCTTTCAAGTGGTGACCTGGTCTCTAATCAATATAAACGTGTTCTAATCCATAATGAGTGAACAGATAGTCGGCACAATTTGACATGTTCGTGGCAGCTGTTCCCTCAACCGTTGACTCAGCACGATGTTGTACATCATAACACCAGTATCAAAGACAGATCAGAGAAAACCTCCAGACAGACGAATGAATGTCAACTAAATTTATACAAAAGCAAATTGGAAGTCATGATCGACAATGGTGTATCACAGTGCTAACATGTACTTGAATGGCAGGACATTCAGACTGCGTAAAAAAAAAAAAAGAAAAAAGAAATGCTAGCAGAACAGATTTTTGAGACCAGGCTGTTATTTCTCGTCACAATCCGGCACAAATGGCAAAAAGAGTACCTCTGCAACTATCAAACAATATTCCACAAATTCCTTTTCTTCTGTAATATAAACATGAACCTTGAGTTTGCAATAAAGTTATTATTACAGATAAAGGAAGATATATCCCAAGAATCAAAATATACATGATACAGTAATTCCTCTAATAATTCAATCACAGGAAGTTCACGTTTCAACTCTGTTATTCAAACACAGAGAATAAGTAACATTCCCATTCTTCATTCGAACTGAAAAAAAGTAATAAAATGACAAAATGTGACACTTTGTAGCTGGTGCCATGAAAAATATTCCCAGATATAAGCCATCAAAAGCTTGCCCATATGGAAAAAAAGGAACTTGAAATACGACTAAATGGCCACCCTATTCAAAATGTAAATACTGTTAAACTACTAGGAGTGAATGTGGATAGTGCTCTTACATGGGGACCACATTGTGAAACATTGTCAAAAAAGCTTTCATCCCTTATTGGACTTTTATTTAGAAATAGACATCTTTTATCTGTGAAAGCCAAATCCCTATTTTACACAGCATATATTCACCCTCACATTGACTATTGTTCTACAATCTGGGGGAATGCCCCTGAATGTTACCTGGAAAGAATTCATGGACTCCAAAAACGAGCAGCTCGTATCATACTCAATGTTAACCCTCTCACACCATCAGCATCTCTTTTCAAACAGCTAAATTGGATGACAATATATGAAAGAATATTTCTACAAAAAGTACTTCTAATTTACAAGAGCTTCAATTCTGATCAAAACTCTATTTCAAAATTCTTCCAGAAATCATCTGATGTTACAAACCGAACCCTACGATCAACCTGTACTGAAAATCTATACATACCACAATGCAGAACTGAGTACTTCAAGAGAAGCTTAAGCTATTCAGGAGCAGTACTCTGGAATAGTCTTCCACACGATATACGCAAATCGGAGTCTGTAAATTCATTCAAGAAACATGTACATAATTTTGTAAATAGAGCCTAACGTGCTAGCTTACTGTGCCACAAATTGCCTGTTTTACTGTTTTATGTCCATTGTTCTTTCGTTATAAATATATAGAAATATGTGTGTGTGTGTGTGTGTGAGTGCAAGTGAGTTATATGTTTGATAATATATAACTTTTGTGTTTATCCAGAGGGCCTCAAGGGAGAACAGTCTTCTGACTGATTGTTGTAACCCTCGAAAAATAAAGAATTTATTATTATTATATTATTATTATTTTTGCTGCACTTCCAGTGATCGAATTATTAGGGGAATTACCGTAAGCCTAGATAGAGAAAATCATCTATGAATTGATGTGATATCTGACAGTCCGAGTCGTAATTCATAAATGACCATCAGATATCACATCAATTCATAGATGGTTTTCTCTATCTACATTGAGCCATGTACACATATAAACTGCAGTTCACTTTTTTATATGCCTATAGATGATCGAGGTCATATATAGTGATCACGATTTATCTCCATCTATCCGCCCGTTAAATTTTCTTGTCCATGCGATATTTCCAGTTTCATGTCAGGGATTTACACCAAACATTTAGTATAACTTGTCCTTAGAATAAAGAAGAGCCCTACTGGAGGTCAAAGTGCAAGGTCACCTCGGCTAGATTATGTGTCAAATTATGTGAGGGAAATTGTGTTGTTTTGTTTTATAATTCCAGTTCCGGAATGTGATTAAATTTTCAAGTATGCCTCAAGCTCGTTGCAAGCAAGTAGGTATTGATTTTCAGTACGGAACTTCCGTTCATTTGTTTGTCTGTAAACTTTTATTGTCTGCGCGATATCTCCTGTTCCAAATTGGTACTAAATGTCGGGTATACCAATAACTTGATTTTAGGTCAAGGCCAAGGTCACTTTAATAGGCCAAAAATCTGTAAAAAGACAACTGTTTTTTGCCCGAGGGATGAAAATCAATAGGCATCTTCTATGCCATCATCAGGTCGGGGAAATGTGCCTCTCCAGTTTTGGAGGTAAAAAAAGGTCGTTTTTCTTTAAAGAGGTAAAAGCGTCATTTAAAAAATATTCAGCAAATAACATATTTCGATAAAAGTTATTCAGTAGTTGAAAGCAACTATGGTGAACGTGTTTCTGTGACCTCATTTTTTAATATCACGGGCATTGAAATCACACTTCTGACATTCTCTGAAAAACGTAACAGCACCTGCACTTGGCTCCAGTGCCTGAGATGATGTCAGAAAACGCGCACTGGCATTCCGAGCGTGATGCTTTGCAACGTCATACTCGATCTTAGAACTTATATCGCACTGTGACGGCTTCTAATGTGACGTCATGGATACCTGATCACGTTATCCGATGTCATCTCAGTCATTTCCCATTTTCATGTTGTTCACTAGACCGAATTAAAGAATCTGACAATATTGATCCCTATATGAAATACGAGATTTCAATACTTGAAAATCTTTTGGCAAATGTTGCAAGTGATCATGCTGTTCAGTTTACCCGAACAACTAAAATCACGCTACTACCTCTTTAATAACTCAGAAAATATGGACAAAATGGCGCTTAAATTGACATATTTTCACATTGGTTTATGTGCTTTGAAGAAATTGTTGCCTATCTACTTCAGGAGATAGAAAACGGTCTGTTGTTTTTTTTCAAATTGTCATTTCAACACGTTCGAACAAGTTTACTATAAATCCTATCAATGGCAAAATGTGTTAACATATGTAACTATATATCAATTTAAGCGCCATTTAGAAAAAAATGCTATTTTGTTCATTTTTTCTGAGTTATTCAAGAAAAATGACCTTTTTTACTTCCAAAATTGGAGAGGCACATTTCCCCGACCTGATCATACTCCACAACTCTGAACTATACCTATAGCATAAACGTAACATGGACAGACCAGACGGAAACTTCTATTGCATTATGTGCCCCTGATCTTCTGAGCGTAAAAAGCTACATGATATTGGTCCATCTTTCATACACATATGCATGGCTCATTTTATAGTATAGCAAATGCCTGCACAATAGAATATTACATAACAGATCAACCACAATATTATTATAGGGTAAACAGCACAATTATTCAATCGCCCCAAAATTTTAGACAAAATTTGCTCCGTCTTTCTCAAGAATTTGATGGCGGTATAAAAACTGCATAATATTGGTCCAGCTTTCTTACACAGATGCACCGCTCATTAATAGTACAGAAAAGCCGGTTAGGCCTGCACAACAGAATGTTACATAATAGATTGACCACAATATTATTAGAGTAAACAATCTAATTATCACGTCACCTGATTAAATTCAGTAACCCCAAAAATTCTATCAGTCTTTATAATGAATGGGATCAACCCTAAAATAAAGGGAATATTGAATGATGCAGAATTTCCTGCCTTCTAAACAATTAATTTCTTGTTTATATCAACGGATGATACCAGTACTCGAGATCAACGAGTGTGAACTTCGCAGTTTGAAAGCGGTTTACTGCATATCTGCAGATATTATGTAACTGCTTTCAACATAATTGGCTCTGAGCCCAAAATACACAACATGGTGATATGCATGTACAGGTATATTGCCATTGATGTCATATCAACATGATCAGAAAGACTACCGTAAAATAATTAATTAATCACACAAACAGGAAGTGAAATTTTCTACATGAAATTAAGGGGGTGATAAAAGTTGACAAAATTGTTCAAAATCATGCAGATAATCCATTATTTTCATTTTAGGGGGTATCAAATTCAGCAGAAAGAGCAACTGAATTTTGTCTAAGAATATGGGATGATATAAATATTATATTAGTATATTATGTCATCTAGTGTTATATATACCAGGTATGTGTTTGCCTTTTCATTGTACCCCACTAAGGTAACAACCTGGGAAGAAAAGCTTGTCATATAAAATATCAGATGGCAAACATGTACCATGAAAATTTCCTCTAACTGAATTCACTAAGTTCTACATACCATTACAGCAAACATTTTTCAGTAGTTTTCCCTTGTCTGCAACTGGGGGGGGGATGGGGGATCATATGATTCTAACATGTATGCAATAATACCCATTTATTTAAGCTCAGTTTGACTTCTAAACATTGAAAAGCTTCAATAGAGGCGAAACTCATTACTCAATTTTGTTTGTTCATCATATAATACCAGTTATAAATTTTATTTCTTCATACATATATACATGTATACACATCTTCCTACGAAGTAGGCCCTCATTTGCAAATTGTCCGGATCTTTCGTTCTATACGGTCAAAATAAAAGGAGCCAGGATCTGGATCAAATTGCCCTCCAGTTTGAAAGAATGCATTTTGATTTCTCTCTTCAAATCTTAAATTAAAACTCAAATTTATATTTAGTCACTATGCCTCAAACCTACTATTCTGACTGCCAACTCGAAATGCCCATGAATGAAAATGAAAAACAGCAATATTTTCTTTTGTATTCACCCACTGTATTAAACAATATAATCTCGACAGCAGGGATAAAACAAGCCCCATCGGGTTTTAATCCCGCCAATGTATATATGATCAGATAAATTATTCAGAATGTTATGTATGTTTATTGGTGAAATAAGTTTCAATTCAATTCAATAATCAGTCTGTCAGTCAGGCAGTGAACGAGTCCATCCAAATCTTTTCGTCGACAAAATAAGGATAACAGTTGACATTAGAACCTTGATTTTTGGCATGAACGTGCATTAGGGGACTGTTACCAGCAAGTTCTGAGCTGACCTATTTTTGATGAAAATTTGACTTACTTAGGTGACCTATAACATTACGCTTGGACCCCAAGTCATCTAGCTCTTTGCCCCATGTTGACGCCATTTGACGCCCCATTCTAAACCATACAGGCTTTTCTAGGCTGCCCCATAGACCTTTTTGGTGATCACCTTTAAATTGTCAGGTACAAATCTATTGGAGGGCTGGGTTCAAAGGTTTATTAATTTTTTTTATTACTTTTACAGTGACCAATAATTTAGCATGTTTAATATTTTCTGAAATAAAATATTATTGAATGAGGTTAATTAATTAATTTATTAGATAAGGCGTCAAATGGCGTCCTCGTGGACTAGGAAAGGGCGTCAAATGGCGTCACCATGGGGCAATGGTAGTAAGCCTCCATGGGGCAAAGAGCTAGGTGACCTATAACAGATGACTTGGATCCCAAGTCATCTAGGTGACCTATAACACGCTTGGACCCCAAGTCATCTAGGTGACCTATAACATTATGCTTGGATCCTCAAGTCATCATCCTCGCCCTACTTCGTAGGTCCTGTGACATTAGTCACACTACTCATGTGAAATCAATGAATATTTAATTGACAGTCATGATAAGAGGTGGCTCAATTGGAAGATTGCAAACCTGATCATTTAAAGTTTTCACCAGCTTTGAAGATTTGATATTGTTTTCGATCATTTTCACTTAACAGTCGAGGAGATACAAAATCTTTAATTTGGTGGTGAAAATGTTGAGTTGCATAACTAGACTTTGATTGTCATTCAGAACTGATACGTAAAGGAACATTTATTGGATTTTCATCAATCAAAAAATTTATCAACAAAGATTTGCTGAAAATTACTCTAGCATTGTCAAGCGAATATTAATGTTTTTCAAAGTGGACACATTCATACATATCAGTACTGTACAGTAAATCACAAATGTCAATAATATTATCAAGTTGAGTCATGAAATGCATAATTTGATTGTTTCATTTCTGCAAACAATAATAATGCTCGGACTGGGTTAACTATGTTGTTGTTTTTGTTTAATCACTTCCTAATTGTTTATTTTCAGAAGCTGAGTAGGTGAACTCGAATGGAAATTCTGTTCGCCTAAAAGTGCTTGAAAAATCATTACTGCGTCACTTTGCATGAAATAATCTATGATCAGAACAAAGTAATCTCTCTCAATATTCAGCTCTGATTGTTCAGAACAATTGAAAATGTCCATCAGTCTAATTATCAAATTTAATTGATTAAATTTTCAAATTTAATTGATTAAATTTTCAAATTTAATTGATCAAATAACTGATTTTTAAAAGTTTGAATTATTAGAGAGTATACATAATATGGCAGTAAAGTTCACTATTTTCACAACTGGCTCCTGGCTGATGACATCTTTGGAGGACAAGTTCATAGTTAATAGAGCGGAATGCAGTGAAAACATACGCAGTGGGGGCTATGATACAGACAGCGATTCAATGTAAGCATGTCTGGTGGCCATATTGTTGGTCACAAACATGATTAGACATAGGAGAATTGACAGTTTCGGTCTTTAGATGATAGAAGTCTGAAGTAGCATGTTCAATACTACCAGGACTACGCGTTGGGACTTTTATTCTGACAAGAAAGATCAACTGCTTGACATGGACAGAAGATGGCAAATCATTTTATTGTATACAAATTAATATGCAGCTTAACTAAAAATTTTATGTTATACATGGGAGGGAAGGCCCCAACTATTTAAAAACATGCAGCTTCACAAAAAGATCAAACCCTTTAGGGTGGCACAACATTTGAGGTTGCACATCATTGACAATGCACATCATTTAAAATAACAATACATTTATTAAGCAATATGATTTCTATGTCAGTGATGTTGAGGTTGGATTGAAGGAGGAACTAAATTATAAAACTTCAAATAAAGATTACATTTTTTTCGAAAGTAAGCTTACACATCTCATTGCATAAATCTGATGAATACATGTACATGTATAGTTAGGAACAATCGGTGTCCAATTTGGAGCACGTTCTTGGTGTGATGATATGTGAACAAACAAAGCTAATAACAATGCAATAGTTGGGAGTAAAGCTATCATTTCCAGTGGTATGGAATGGGACAACAGCACTGTGGTAAACCCTCACATTTGTATGCAAATAAAAGAATACAATAACAACTGTGTCCAATCATACTATAATGCTCCATCATAATGTGCACTGGTAAAGACTGAGACATCACAAACTGATTCAAACTCAGTTTTAATTAATATAGTAAGTTAAATGTGTGGACACTTTATGGTCAATCAGAATTTGATAGCAGAATTTAAGGAAATTGTATCCTTCATTTAAGGTGACACGAAAAAAAAACTAACACGGGTTCGGTACTGCGGGATTCCTCCGCCGGTTATTTTGGTATTGTACTTCTGAAATAAATACTATAAAGGAATATACTGTGGGTGATTTGGTGTCTAGAGAGAGAGAGAGAATTAAGGTTTAATGTCGCGTTCAGCAATATTTCAGCTATATAGCGACGATGAAACAAAATTCTAAGTACTCAAGTCACTTAGTAATCCAATGCATTAAAACGTACACACATTAAAACTTATGTAACAGCCCGATTTCTCTCAAATAACCGAAGATGCAATCCTCCTTCACCCGACTAAAAAGATCTTCCACAGTAGTCGCTCGATAAAAAGTATCTCTTACAATCTTAAAGTCTATGCATTCGATAAGAGATCTTCATGGCAAGGAACACACCTTGGGACTGGCTCTTTTTTTAGTAAATGTTCGTTAGTTAATCGTGTATGACCGATTCTACATCGCCTTATCATGGTTTGATCGAAACGTTTCTGGCTGTTCAGATGAGTATAGCCTACAGTTTTTTTGAACTCGTGAAGTTTGTTATTATTCACAGCATCCCATAAAGATTGAAACAGCAGTCTCACATGAGTACAGATAGAGGATCTGAAATCGCTATATGGGATTCCAACAGGATCAATCACATCATCTAGGGCTGCATTAGCCATCCTATCAGCCTCAGTATTACCTTTGATGCCAACGGGACTTGGCAACCAACAGAACACAATATCAATCTGTTGATCAAATCTACAGTCATGTAGTTGTAGAATACTCAAGATAGTGGGATGAGTCGAAGTTCCACTTTTAATCGTTTGGAGGCATGACAGTGAATCTGAGAATATGAGATATTTTTTCCTTTTAGTGGAACCAATACCTTCTAAAGCCAACAATACAGCTTTTGCTTCTGCAGTGAATATCAAACTTTTACCTGGTAGTCGATAGGTTTTAGATTTGGTGTGTATGCCTGTATCTACAATGTACACTGCATCTCATACCTAACAATAGGTTAGTATCACATATAAGAGATATAAAATTAGAAATTGAAATATGAGGGTATGGAGTCGAGCAATGCATTGAATAACTTAGTGTAGCTTGATGTAAACTTCAGGAAAATATGAGGATATGGATGGTGGGGCACAGTGCCCTGAGGGTGGGGACTAAAGCTAAAGCTACGGGCTCGATAAGAGCTTTATGGGCTTCAATATACGACCGTGCATGTCTAACCATAACCCTTTCAAACATATTGTATTAATTAGAATTTGACCTGGATGAAATAGGTTAGTCAACTTGAATAGGATTTTTCTAATTAATCACCTGACCAGTTGCATACATGTATGAACTGAAGAGTAAATTTTTAAGAGTCGAGCCATGATCCCTCGAGATACTGCAGTAACTAGAATTTGACCTTGATCAAATAGGCCACGATCAGTCAAATTAGAAAAAACTTCTTGTCCATCACCTGTTGCATATGTATGCATGTGAAAAGCTCAGAAATTATCACCAATAATGCTCGAATTTGACCTAAACAAAATAGGTCAAGGTGAGTCATCTTCAATAGGCATCTGATCTATTGTCAGTTGCATATCTTATATGAAGTCAGTAAGCCTGGCTATAATCCTTCAAGAGATATTGTTAACAAGTAAAGATGGACAGACAGACAGACAGACGAACAGAAAAAGTGGACAATACCCTTAGGCCAAACTTGGGAAAGGGGTCAAACTCAATAGGCCTTGCTCTCATCGTCATCACAATCCACATCCAGTCTGAGGTTTACTTATAGCATAAACACAACAATTTTCAATATATTTTTCCATTCGTGATCTTGACCTTTGAACTTTTGACCTCAAAATGAATAAGGCTCCTCGTTGGTCCATGGGTAAGATGTACCCAAAGTTTGGTTCCAATCCAGACATCAAACTGGAGATAGTGCACGGACAAGCAAAAGTTAACAGAAGCACAGACAGACAGGCAGAAATCTTGATAGCAATATAAGATGAAATATGAAACCCTACAAAGTCCCGAGGGCTTCCAGTCAAAATTGTGGTACTGGTTGATTATACAACATTGTCAACTCTACACTGAAATTTATGGGGGAAAATGGCATAGTCCAACTTGTGGTAATTTAATAAAATATGTATAATTTGTATCGTATACGTGTTATTAAACCATTCCAGATAAAAGTATTTCACTGATATGAAATCCTTATGGAGTCTTTTGATGCACTTTAATATATTTCTGAAACAGGATTAGTATCAGAGATAGGGAGGAAAAACTCCCCTGAAGCGGGCCATTTCCATGCAGTCTCACATGCCTGACATTGACATCACTGATGTTGATAGTTGACCATGCTAATGGTATCAGCTATGATGCAAGCTTTCAGAAAATTTAGGGCTATTCCACAATGTTTTGGAAATAGTGTTTGGGGCTCAGAACTCATCCATGGTAGTACGGTTTTCAACCTGCAAATGGGTAGTGATGTAAGTTTCAGAATGAATGGGATGGACTGATGCTCAGTTCAGGAGACAGAACGTACAAAACGATGCAAGCAGAAGGATGGACACCTTGGTAGGATGGTAGCTGCTGTATGTCAAACATGGTCAACACCGTTGTCATCTTTCTCCATGATCCAATATAGTCCGGGAGCAGATAGAAAAACCTGGAAATACAGTCCACCTAATGTTTTTTGACGGTTTCTATATCTTTTCGATGCGCTTGGGGAAATTGAAATATCCAAGATGGCCGCCATGAGGCATTTCCTGGTTATTATGTCATGCTGAATTGTCGCATGGATGATCTCGATCACTGATTGTGATATATTTGACTATAAATTTGGGATAAATTCAATCAGTACATACGTCACACAACAATTTGGCGAAAACAAACAAGAATAACAGGAAAAATTATTCAAGATGGCTGGCGTTGACCCTTTAACCCTACCTGGCCTGGGGGGGGGGGGCACTTTCCGCCCGCTGTTGGTTTTTTGCTCCTATCTACGGAACGACGAAAAATTGAGAGCTGAAACTTCTTGACTTTATAGATTATCATATTGGGGCCATCTTTAGCCTATTTGCATGACCCCCGACCAGGGGATCATGGGTAAATTCAAAATGGCGGCCATGTGGGGTACCAGAAAAGTGATGTTTTCGTCATTTCTTCAAACATTTTTCTTTTTCTGTATGGAAAAGTGGGTAAAATCTATTTTATTTCATATCAGATTATTATTTACTAATTTATCATGCAGTTTTTGCGAAGAAAAAGCAAAAATAAAAAATTCCAAAATTCTGACCAAAAAATGGTCAAAAAATGCTCTTTTTGAAAATGACGTCACAGTGACGTCATCAAGGCGATCATCTTGGATTTTTTACATTTTCTTGTAGAGCTTGACCCAATGATATAGTGTGGTAAATTTTAGCTCCCTAGCCTTAGCGATAACGAAAACATATAGGCCGGGAGCACTTCCGCCCCCCCCCCCCCTCCAGGCTGCGGTACACCCCAAATCGCCCAGGCCAGATAGGGTTAAAATATGCCCGTCTCTCTGAAATATAAAGCGTTGAACGTATTGGTTATCTCAATCACCCATGGCTTCAAAATGCTGACATATGACATATTTCCCAATGTCCGTAGAGCATAGAGTATACCAGGGTGCGGGTGCATCACAGGTGCGCATGCGTACGATGGCGTCACTTTCGAGCAGCTCCGAGCTCCAAGAGCTCCGAGAGCTCCGGAGCTCCGAGATTGGGGCGTGCCAAACGCCCGTCTTAACGCAAGAGCTCTGAGCTCCAACAGCTCCGAAAGCTCCAAACTCTCAACCCATTCATGCGCACATCCAAATACGCCCTAACATCAGGAAAATAGCCATGGCCATCTATGAACGGTATAGCCTGATGCCGCTTGAAATGAAAGGCGATCCCACGCACAGGTCCATCATGAAGACCAAGCTCTTGGGTGACCTTAACGCTCTATCATAAAACGTCACTTGAAAGACGATGGGGTTACTACCCACCAAGGCCATGGAAAATAAGCAGAATGCGCAAACAACTGTTTCAAAACATGCTGCCTCAATGGTATCCTGGCCTGCTCGAAGACGCTTAGGCCAAGAGCGACCCTGACCGAAGATTGAACTGTCTCAAACGACGGCTTCTGATTGGACAAGAGCTTACGAGAATTGTAAACATACCCAACGCGGCTCCCCAGGCGTGGGTATGATGTGCTGGTGGGGATAATAACATGATTGACCTGTCATCCCTGTTGTTGTTGTTGTTGTTCTCTCATCTGTCTACATCATGGCGTCAATGCGTTATGCTAGAGCGTTAAGTTCACCCAAGAGCCCTTTTCCCACAATTCCCGACATGCGCATGTGTGACATCGTCTATAAAGCACGTCCCTCTGGACCCCACACCCCCATTCCTACTGTTGCAGAGCCATGACGGAGACCCATTCCTATGCGACTAGCATTTTACAGCATGCAATCGTGGTTAATTCACTCACGGGTTACCGAGCAGTGGTTCGGTCCATGTTTGGAGATGGCGACGACAACGAGGGACGATGCCAGATCCTGGAAGCGCTCACAGAAGCGGTCCTCGACAGGGTCGGGTCGATGGAGAGGTGTGCCATCACCCTCTACTACTGGGCTATGACAGCCATTCTTGTTGCCCGGGCTATGGACCACGAGCGCTCCCGCTTGAACCAGCGACGGCCCGTTGTCCTCACAATGGTCTTTGCCCTATTGACCCTGATGCTGTGGCAACGACAGTTCTGTCTTAAAAAGAGACGGGTAACTAAGCTCAATGTTCACACACACACACGCACTCACAATGGACGCTCCGCCATGACTTCCAACAACATGAAGCTGCGCTATCGAAACCCCTCGGCTCTGAACCCCAGCTATTATAATGTAAGGGTGTCTCTACCAATTGATTGGCTTGTGGGAAGAATTCTTCGCATTGTCTAAGAGAATAAATCAATAAATCAGTCATTCAATCAATAAATAAATGTGATAGTATACTAACATGATATAGAAATAATATGCAAACTTAACATAGGAATTAGTGGATTTTGTTAGACAAGGGGCATAACTCTGCAAAATACTTTCTGACACGACTCATTTTCGATGGGCATCTAGTGTCATTTTCAAAACAGATTTGCAGGCATTCTTCGCATTGTGTAAGAGAATAAATCAA
>JAVTVY010050298.1:0-23097 GCA_036873755.1 Hanleya hanleyi
GACAGAAAACAGTCTTGAAAAACAAACCTGCTTCTGGGTTTCGTTCCAAATAACCTAGCCAGCATATTGTCCCCAAGAGGAGTGCTACACAAACTGCAGATAATTAATACAGAAAGACTAGCTGTAATTGGCAAATGGTCTGCATGTAACTGAAGCTAGCCGATTAAATGGCTCCATGCCACTGCAACAGTTGCTTATGGCAAGCTTGACACACACAGTGGTTGAGTAACGCAGACAAAAGTTTACACGGCTGCATCCAGCCAACCACATGTCGCTGATTGTGGAATGGAAAAAGCAACAAATCTCCACAAGCGCTCTGCGTAAAGTAAACAGGGAATCCCTTAAAACTGCTGAAATTCCTACACGACATGTGTTTTCGCATCATCATACACAAGTGGTCCAGATAGACTGTGCTGTGAATGTCATCCATCACATTACTTTGGTGATATCCTTCCTGAAGCAGCCCATGTTACCTCGAGTTCCAATCCGTATCAGTTCACAAATCCTCAGCTCGGCAATATTCTGGAGAGAGTGCCAGGGCAACTATAGGCCAAACATTAGGCCCTCAGTGTACCACTAAAACCGGACGAGAGAATGGCAAATCAATGAATTCCCTAAGAAAATTGAATACCACATGGTGGCAGAAGCAAACTACTTGAATTTCCTGTCTGAAGGAATTATAAAATCCAATATCCTCCTCATGAGAAGGTACACACAGATTCTGTGTTCGCTTCATACTTCAAAGAAAACGACACACTTGTAATTAGCTCCTAACTTGGCACCATTGCAACACACAAATCTCTGTTGTTTTCTTTTAATAATTCTCACAGAATTGCAGCGCATGCACTCAAACCTGATATTTGTACTTTTATCATGGCGACACCTTCCAGACATTTGTTGCTGTGCAACATCTTTATTGATCTGAGTTTAGATCGGACTTTTTGTAAGTCCTTTTAAAACGAGGCATTGGATTGGTTGATTGCGACACACCCCCTGACACTTTCTTGTAAGTGCCTTTTTATTCGAGGTACGGGATTGGTTGATTGTAACACACACCCCGACCTTGCACTTGGCTTGGCAGGGCTGCGCGCCCAGAATTGCAATTGGCTGCCTTATGAATACAATTGTTTTAGTATAGTTTTATAAAAAAAATTTATGGCAATAAATTTATTATTTCGCCAATCCAGTGGTTCATTTTATCTGACACAATGAGCCCCCAGCACTGTTAATCTATTGTCAAAACTGGCAGGGATTTAGGAGCTCCAATTTTTGTCAGTGTTCACTTCTCTCACCATTGACAATGCCAATTGGTCGGATTATACTCATGGGGAATTACTGGGAAAGGCGATATAATGAATTTAAATGATGGATACATGTAAAATTTTCATGATGGGATAATAAGATGGGCAAAAACAAAAATTCTCTAGCAGAAACAACTTAATATTAGGATGGTTGATAACAACAATTATTCAAACAATATTTCAGATAATACATGCTGACCAGTATGTAACCTTGAAACAAAACAAGACTTACTGTAACAGGAAACTGGTACCAAATATGACATAAAAATAAGCATCAATAATCCACAGGTATGTACCATTCTCCTGAATGTTGCAAGTCAGATACATTCTCTGACTGCTTTGGGTTGAAAAACATGGCGTGCAACTTGTGTGCGCATGGTTATTCTACCTTATCTATATCATGGCTAAACAGGGCATTGCATTGTGTGCTTAAATAGGAGTGCCAATCATTGCTTTTTTCCTAGAAGATATAATCAGGGGTCAAAACAATTAGAATTTTTAGCTTGTGTTTGGGCAACTGATTTGTTAAAACTTCCTTGACCATAGGGTTATGAACCCGTCCCTTCCAACATGTGTTGAATGAGGGAAAATGAGGTTGCCCATGGACAGGTTCATGTACCAATTTTAGGTTCAAGTGTCTTGGTTTAGGTAGCAGGCATTATTTGGACCCCTGATACATGTTGGTACATAAATTTCCTCACTCTCATGTATTCAGTCCCTCAGGTCTGTAAAACTTGAGAGAGCTGTTGATCACTATCTCAGATTTTGATTTGTGAGGTTCCACATCAGGCAATATTGGACTATTCAATTCTCACTGGGACAAATTCATGGGCACATTTATGTTTCTACATTTCAAAAAACAATTGTCTGAAAGATAGATATGGTCACACAATTCATCTAACAGGCAGCTTTCATTCTGCCTTATACACAGCATTCTCCTTTTGCCAGAGTTTTTAACCACTTAAACCGTCAGTTTAACCCTTTGCTACTTATACCGGCCCTGATTGTGAAGATCCAGGCTGTAATTACTGCCGTAAATTTCGTTGTTTTTAATTGAAGTTTTCTTGTCGAAATGCACAAACGATGTTGTGTCACGCATTCTCCATTCCATTGCATCCACTTTGGAATTCCCCTTCTTAAATCTCAAGCCTCATTTTCGTTATATGGCGGAAAAATGTGAGAACATATTGGCAGGTGAGAAAATCTCAAAGATGGTGAACTAGTGAATCGGACATCTGTTTTGGATGTATCGATCATCAGAGGAAAGTAATGACAGTGACGGTGAAAGTGGTGATGATCCAGATCCCAGAACTGTGAAGTGGAAATCGGATTTAACTTCAATCAGAATAGAAGAATTGTCTTCAGAAAGTGAACCGAAAGATCGGTTGGCGGATGATGCTACCCCACTTAATTTTCTTTATTTATTATGGAACCCTATTTTGTTCAATTAGATCGCCAGAGAAACAAATCTGCACATGCAGCAAAAGAAAAAGCTGATCCACAATGGCATAAGACCTCACCTGAGGAAATGTGTGCATTCATCGCCATCAAGATGGGCATAAAACGCCTTCCTCAGTTATGGTGTTACTGGAGCGAGGACACCGGCTAATAACAGGTTTCTAAAACTAAACCAGTATCTGCATCTGAGAGACAATACTGACATACCTGCAGAGGCACAACCAGAGAGAAAACCTGTCGAAATTGTTCAATCAAAGGCAGAGAAGTGTGAAAGATCAGCCGGTAGAAACATTCCTCAGGTGTGGGTAGTGCGATATACCTCTATGTAAGGTGAACTGTTTCTTCCAATACCCCAATGCTGAGGAAGAATAGAACTTTACCCTGGTCAGAACTTCCATGTGCTGTGACACTATTTATTTAGACAGGTGTGTAATATATTACTACAGGTGTGGCTATTGCTTCTCATTACCTATGTCAGTTTCCAGTCTGTCAGCGATGGATTCTGAATTATTTACAAGAACTTGTATATGATTATACAAATAACTTCGTAGTAACTTGTACATGTATATTTACCAACCAATGAGATCAACCAAAACATTATCATAAACTGTTGTGAAACTTTACCTGTGTGATAATTAACCTCGCTAACCTGGCCGATTTCAGGTCAAGATTCCCATTGTATCTTCAAACTGAATTACCACTGTCTCATGTTCGTTAATTGTTTACAAAATATAGAAAAATTAAACACAAAACTACTAAAACTTGTTGTTATATTAGTCTTTATTGAGTTTTTTTTACCTGATTTTCAAGTTCGTTAAGATCCAGGTAAGAAAAATAGTAGCAAATAAACAAAATAATGACATAGAATTACTGAGTGGTCTCCAGGTACCACTGCCAGAAAGTTTTGTTGATCTAATGATCATCTTTGGCATTCTAACAGGTAGTTGAAATATGAGCCTTTAGAAGTTTCTACTGAAAATTCATTAAAAATCTGAATCTCTGTAGAAGGTCGTTGGCCGTAAATGAAGAACCAAAACACTGGTTTAAGTCGTCGGTATGGATATTTATTCGGTTAACCCAGACTTGAGACCCTACAAACATACAAATATATCACAAACGTAAGCATCACAGTCAAACAAGAATACAAATATATTTTCGGACGTTTTACCTATAGTCAAAATCCAACTCCATACCAAATACATCAATTCAATATATATTCTGGGTGTAAGACGACTCGAAACCTTCATAATTAATAATCTATAACTACATCACAACATTACGTATGTTTTACGTTACATTACAGATACTGTACGCTTGCTGTGTTACACACGAAATATATCGGAATATGCTCAGGACAGTGTACTAGAAAATAAATACCAAGAATGTATGTATGTCGTTTGAACTAACTATACCAAACCGTTTAACGCTGAGTTACGTAACAAGAAACCAATCTGGTAAATACCGCGCAAACTTACCCCGTCAATGGGACAGAGGCAAGTCCGACCAGCATCGTATACGGTAGCAAACCATTACGTAACGCCCAGTGGCACCCTTATGTAACGCCCAGTAGTATCACCTGGTAAACAAACATAGCTCCCGTTTATGGACAAAATATATCGTTCCGGCCACAATAACTTACAACAAATGTATATACTCAACACGGGAAATGCGAGCATCATAATTTATACTAGAAGAGAATCGTGTGTCTTATAGGTTATATAAAAATATTATATGAGGCAAATATGTTATCAGCCGCCCGTGGGACGTATGTACTCATTTCAGTGAAATGAATGCTACTTATTTTATTCCCAAATTACGACGTTCAATATATGCTACTGAATATAAATATATATAGAAATATTACCGACCTTATAATCCAATGGAGAATATCCAAACAACTCCAAACGAAACAAAACTGGCAGCAGTGCTCGAACAAAGTACTGAACTCAAACAGTAACAAAGAAAAAGTGAACCGGCCAGTTCGTTCAGGCATTTCACCAATAGAAACACTCGGCACATTCATCAGCCAATCATAGTCAAGTGCGTCATGAATAGTCGTTGATTAAGTCGAACATTGCCGAATACGAATGTCAAGTCATGAATATGTAATATGAAACCCTTGCCCAAGTTAAAATACAATACAAGGAATGCAATGAACATACAATACAATACCCCTTTGACATCTCTAAGGCAGTTTTCCATTACTATATACAAGTAGCAACAGGTTAACAACATCTGGCTTCATTGTATACAAACACCTGTTGCACATGCGCTTTCAGTCGTTATTGATTTTGATCAATGCAGGAAGCATTTATCTTCATACCAAAGAGACGAAAAATGCATCCACTGTATATGTATCTCATGGAAGAATGAAAAGTTAGATGCCCAAATACATGTTTATGGAAAGAGCATACAACGCCTTCTGTAGCTGTAAGCCCTGAGTCCACTCCACTCCATTTAGTAACAGATTATGCTGATTGGCAAACAGTTAAATGTGCACAAAAGCTGCACACTGCATTTTTTATCCCAGTGCAACGAGAGAGTAAATTTGATAGTAGGAGGTGTGGAGGACTGTCAGTTAACAGTCCGATACCATGAGCATGGTACACCGTGGAGGCAGAAATGAGCAAATTGCAGCAGAATCAGGTGATTTACAGTTCATAGGGTCCCTTGTTATGTTCCTTTACTAACTTTCCGATAAATCAATTCATGCACATACACCAGCTCTGCTTTGATTTACTGAGCACTCGTCACATGACAGTACCAATGAAATGATACAGAATTATCCAAAAGCAAAGACCTTGGTGGAGAAGATTACGAGTAAGAAGAATTGGAGAGACGACAAGGTTATAACCATGTTCCAATCCATCAATTTCCTTGTCGATTCACGAACAAGTTTTCCATGTTTGTACATCGATGCAGAACGGAAACCGATTCTGGTTCAGTTAACAATTTTCACATAGGTTACCACCAGAATGACAGTTATATAGTCCAGTGGGACGATTCATTTCCTTATTCTGGGTAACGGTGCTAATAGACACTTGATCGTTGACTTGCATGATAGTCGGAGAGATTGAAAAAACATTAGTCATTTGGACCCTATCTGGCCTGTAAATGACAAACCTTCAACTGGGAATGGCAGTATGTGTGGTATGAGTCAGTATGATTTAACAACGCTTTCAACACTCTTCAGTCATATCACAATGTTTGGGTCCTGTTACTTTTCACCCCACAATAATGGGGTGTGTCGGGGGTAGGGATAACCCAAAAGATAGCCAAACTGTTTATGCCAGACAGCCTACTGACAAGCCAGCCAGCCAGACTCCACAATCCATCCAACAATTACTACTTGAACCATCTTGTGTATAGGAATAATTGTTTGTGTTCACACAGGCAGTGTTCCCAAAACAAGATATCAGAAAGACAATATCTTCTTACAGCAATACATTTCAGTGTTCATCACCAAATGACACCACAGTACATAGCCAAAAGAGAGCATGATAATGAATTCAGACTTTCATGTGGATGAAGACAGTTAAAGCCACACTTCTCAGGAATTCTCGAATCCCTTTGCTGTCAACTTGCACCATATTTCAATAACATCTGATTCTTATCCAGGTCTTGCAATTAATATTAACTGGACCATTACCAATTCAACATTAGTATATGTATCAATCTGTCACAAGCACAGCCGCAGTCATTTGCAGATGACAGCCTGCCTTGGGAAATCAACAGACTGATCAACTTCATTTTCCTGTATCACACTGCTTCGAAGGCAAGAGCCACACAGATCCAAATAGACCAATATGAAATCCTACATGGCATACGTCACTCCCACAAAATAATTCGCAGGAATCCAACAGATTCTCATAGTTTTTAAGCAATCTGTACAGAAATGACAGATTTGGATTCCTGTTGACTCCTATAGTTTGATTGTGAGAATCTGTTTGGACTCCCATCACGTTTAACAAAAAGCAAGGTCTGTGTTAGGCAAGCCTTTTTTTATTACTTGGATTATGGATCCCCTGACGGAAGTTTCATACAAAATGAAAAAAAAAAAAAAATGAAAATCACAACTTTTATCATTCAGACGGCCCGCCGCATTAGTGTTCGGAAAAGTTCCATGGAAAACAACCAAAAAAAAAACAAAAAACCCCACACATATAAGTAGGTCATGGTATTTTGCAGTGAAGATTCAAATTGGCAGAATTGTTGAAAATGTTCTTTCATTTTGACTCACGCTGACACTGGCCTGGAAATAATTTTCTTATACCTGCCTGACAAAATGACAGGCACCAACCATTTGGTACCGGTCATTTTAAATGGTGTACCGGTCATATATGTTGATAAGCAAAACTGAACTACAAAACGTAACAACAATAGTAATAAATTGTCAACTTGCATGTGTTAAAAGTTAAAATCCAGCTTTAAATGGTATCAATTCATCTTGAGAAATATTACACTCTCCTTGTTGAATGTTCAAATGGTTACTCAGCATTCCCAAGCAGGCATATGGTGTTAAATCATTGGTAAACAAAAAAAACAACAAAAAAATAATTGTTATAGCTGGCATACAATATCTAGTCCACTTCCGAATTATTTGCAAATCCGCAATTTTGATTGTTCACACTATTAAGCTGATGTTGTTGTTGTTGTTAGTCAACGATGTTTTTGTGAAGCAAACTGTGCTCTACGAGTTTTCAAAACATTCTGCCTAGTTGTCCAAGTGTTGAAATTAATTGATATGAGTTAATTTTGAGCTGCAACAACTTTTTTAGATTTTTAGATCGTATTTTTCACAAATTGTGCATCAAAATGTATGACGTCATGAAGACTTGTGCTCAAGAAAATGTCAAAGAAAACGCGACCACATGTTCGTCTTTCATCATGTTCAACAGAAACTCGCAAGTTTGAGAGAAAATAAAATCATGTTAGTATTATTTTCTAAATTCAGCTGAGGTTTCTTCACAAGGATCTTTATTTAGTGATAAAAATGAATTTCAGAGAAACTGGTGTCGGACAAAATGACCGACTCAAAAACAGTTGTGCCTGTCAACACACTATTTCGTGTCGGACAATGTCCGTGACCGGCCCCTTATTTCCAGGCTTGCTGACGGTGACAGTATCGCCAGCCATTGTTTTATCACTGGAGTCCTCTCCGATGTGAAATGATCCTGTGTGTGTGTGTGATTGAGTATGATTTAACATCGCTCTCAACACTCTTTCAGTCATATCACAATGTTTCTGTCCTGTTACTTTTCATATCTGGGAATCAGGCCCTGATAGTGCAGCAAGGTAACATGGCACTGGCCACATCACCGAATAAAAAGAAGAGCCCCTTTACTTTTAGAACACAAAGATAGATAAATGAGTTATTGCAATACAGAAATATTTTGAAAAATCGATGCAAGAAACTCTCTGGAGACCCGTATACAGGAATCGAGATCAGCATTAATCATAATTTTGTCTCAATCTCAGACATCCACCAGAGTAATGGTACTGAGGTAAAGGAATGGATCCATTGAGCATATTATTCTGATTTCTTCCTAGTGATTAAATTTTTGTCTACCATTCAGTTCACAGGTAAGCATCAAGACGGAAGACAAACTGATCCAGCAATAAATCACATTAGCACAAAGTCCAGTGGAGAATTGGGTAGGTTCATATGAGAATAAATGTGGGTTCAACAGCTTTCTCATAATTCACAGAAATGAATGCTTTCTCTAGATTTCTAAATGACCCTGTCAATTAATTCTGCCAGTAATTTCATACATCTACAGACTATCAAGAATTCACACTTAAAATGCTTTCCAACTATCCCAATTCACTGTAAACAATTTTTTCAATGTTCATCACTTCAAAGCGTCCTGCACTTAACAACATTTCTATGGATCAGTGCAAATTTTGGTGGCTTCCAATTCTCACAGTATACATTCTGTTGATACCAGATTGCATGTTCATGTTCAGTATCAAATTATCAAATTTAGAGACATAGGCTGAAGAAGAGAATTTAACTGTTCAAGGATCGATATCAGCTAATGAGGCCAATTCAGAAAGAATACATGACAATTATGATGACATCGAGACTGTGTTGAAATGTACCTGCTTCTGGTCTTCTTCCCAAATAATTTAGCCAGCATACTGCCCCCAAGAGGAATGTCACACAAATGAAGAAAATATTTCCAAGAGTTTAGCACTGATTGGCAAATGGTACACATGTAACCAGGGCACGACAATTAAACATCTCCATGCTATTGCAGCATTACTGTTGGAAGGCCTGACACACAGTGGTTGAGTAATCAAGACTGGCCGAGGCAACAAATCTTTTAAGTGCTCTGTGTGAAGTAATAAAAGATTCCTGAACTAATGTTGACAATCCCAGTGGATACAAGCTTTTCCAGCATCATTTTCAAGTGGTCCACAAGCTGTGACTGTCATACATCACATGACATAGGTGAATATCCTTCCTGAAGCAGCTCTTGTCCCTCGAGTTCCAATCCCTATCAGTTCACAAATCCTCCACTCAGCATTAGTCTGGAGAGAGTGCCAGGGCAGCTACAGGCCAAACATCAGCCCCTCGGGTGAATCCCTAACTTAATACCACATGTAGAGGCAAAGTACTTGAATTTCCAGTCTGATCTGATGGAAAGACAAAATCCAATAACCCACCCAAGAGAAGGTATAACACACTGTTGGATCCTCAGTTATCTTGCTCCCTACTTCAAAGACAATACATGGGCGTTGCCAGGATTTCTTGAGAGAGGGTCATTTCCTTTGCTTACTTATTAGAGAGGTCAGTATTGTATTGTCCAACATAGGAAAATAACATACGGTTGGGCACTGAAGGGGGGTCGTTCGCACCCATGGACCACTCCCCCCCCCCAGGGACGCCCCTTGCAATGACACAGGTGTTATCATCTCCTGACAGCATTACAGGACACAGATTCTTGGCACAGTTCTCACACTATTATTGCAGCGCATGTACCCAAACCTGTATCTGTACTTAACATGGCGACATCTTCCAGACATTTGTTGCTGTGGAACATCTCTATTGATCCGAGTTAGAAATCTGACATGTCAAGCCACCAGCGATGTTAATCTATCATCAAGACTGGCACAAATTTGGAGGTCCTGTTTAATACTGTCATCATCCACTTCTCACAGCGGACTGTGCCAATTGGCTGGATTACTTCCACAGGAGTATACAAACCACTGAGAATATGCTCGGAAAGGCCATCATTGGCGATATAATGGATTTGAACGACTGAAAATAGTGCCACATGAAAATGGGAGACCAAGATTATGACTATATGGACAAATACTACCGTTCATAATAGGTTGATTTCATTTACAAGCAATCTATACCGGCAATGGGAATTAGCTGGTAACGAGGCCAAGAGTTAGGCAACAATGGCATGGACATTTATCAGATTCAATGTTTAAATGGAAATTTATTTATCCACATTGCATCATCTTACATGCTGCAATATGCTACACCGTGGATACTGGTCTTCACTAGTCGCCTTTCACCCTGCCTTGTTACTAACGATAGCCAATGAGAATAATCAGAACTTTACAGGGACCTTTGTCGGAAAGTTGATGATAAATCATTATTCCTACACCAACTCGAGCTGATGTGATAAATCTGATGTACAAACAAATGAACGAGGCACAAATGAGCATCTCAAAAGTCGGCATATTTTTGACCACAAAGGAATGCACGCAAGTTCCGTTTTCAGGCACTTGAACGTTCGGCAGAACAGGAACGTTCTCATTGAACATTCTTTAAGGGAAACGTTTGTCTTGAACGCTCAGTCAAAACGTTCTGAATTCATAGTGAAATTCATAAATTGTCATGACTCCGTCACTCTGCAGTATTTTGCAGAGATCTTTCTTGTCGAACGTTCGGTCAAAATGATTCAGTCTCTCTGCAGACATAGTATTTCGCAGACATCTTTAGTGATTTTGTTGCATATTTTGCAGCCTACGTCCATGCACGTTCATAATATGTTACATACAGGAAGTCAGATGGACAGATCACACAACCAAATCTATGGAACTGTATATTTCAGACAAAACCTGGCAAATGATACTATAACAGAGCCATAACACATACATGTACATATGCAATGTACTCCAATTATGCAATATGCAATTCAACTAATTCCATTATTATTTAATGTTTGTTTATTATGAATTAGCATTATAAGTAATGTTAAATTACTCTATATGCAAGCTGTAATATTAGTTCTTTTAAATGTATGCACTTAATAAGAATTATGTGACACATGTTAAAACTAGGATTTAAGGGTATGAATATTGATTTTGATGTTTTGATAACAGTTTGATTAGTCCATAACTCTTGAGGTAGACATTCAATTAGTGTTGTCAGAGAAGTTCTGACCAGCTGTTGCAAAGACAGGAACCAGGTGTCAATTATAGTCAGACTGTCATTTTACTCTAAGATAATCCTCTGTTGTTATTGGGTCAGACTCCCTACTGTTATTGGAGATGTCATATGGAATGAACAGGATAACCGATAGACATGTCAAGACATTAGAATTACTTATATCAGGCCTTGTGATTTGTACGGGCCCTGGCGAGTGATTACAGCACACCTAAAATCGTGCGAGGTGTGTGGTTAGCACACCTAAAATGCACACCTAATTTTTTTTAAGGTGTGTGATACGGTGTTTGAAACGTTAAGGTGTGAATTGAAATAAATGTGTGCTGGCCGAGAATCCATCTCGCAGCAATGTTTCAGGATATCCAGGGGGAACTAATATTTACTGGTTTAGCTATGAAAGATATTGAGGTGATAATAAAATCAAGAAACACTGTTTTAAATTTCTTCTTTTTTTTTGTATTTAAAATTAACACAATCAGTTAATGAGCCAAAAGCTGAAAACAAGATTGGCAAAATAGAAATAAAACCACAAATTGTAAAAAAAAAACTGACTAGGGCCAGTCATATTCATCATTCCAATCATTCGACCCATTCACTTGCCTTCAGAAATCTGGAATGTCCGAATCAGTTTCAATTTCCGAACACTCGCGAAGTCCATCGCTGTTACGTGTCTAACCAAGTTTGGCTTCAGCAGGTAACTAGTTTCGTTTTTGCCGTAACTGACGTCGGCTACTATTTGCCTCTATCTATACACTTTGTTTGGTTTATCGCTGTGTTTCTGTCACACTTTGCAAAAGGCCAGTACCACCTTATTGCCAGCATTGTTAAAAGGAATGCAACGTTATCCCTCAGGCTCCTTTCCCACTGACACAGGGCTGTTTTTCTAATTTGTTTCCATGTTTTTAGGCCCTGTGTCAGTTGCCATTTCACCATCTCGTTTTCAATCAAGTTGGCCCTTGACACTTGTTTCAATGATAGCGATTGGCAGGCTGTCGTGAACGAGCCAATGAAAACGCTCGACAGATCAGCTTACATATAGACTCGGACTGGCACATGGCAATAGATAAGATGATACAGAGCCCAGTTTTCGACAGCGTGTATTGACGATCGGCGGACAGGGCTCAATCGTAAGTTTTCAACCAGTAATGTTTAATTTTACGTTCAAATCTACGTGAATCCGTTTAGATTCGCCCGAATGCCCTGTCAGGTGAATCTTCACGGGAATGAATTCGCGGATTCGTGTCAAAATTTGACATAGCAAAAGTTTGAAGGGGATCATAAAGTATAAGGCGCGCGTTCAGAACGCACCTCAGTGCCTCTTCAGGCGCGTTATGGTGCGCGTGCGCGATCGCGCGCCTCAAATCACAAGGCCTGTTATATAATAGTCAAACAGTGTTTGTGATTGTTAGGAATCACTACCTGGAGGTATAGCTAAAACTCCAATGATATAAATATTGGTCAGTATGAAATTAAGTCAGTTCACTTTTAGAATTCATCTTGGCATGCGACTTTGCAGCGCCAAGGCAGTTAGTAAATGTAAGTTATATAGGTAACACTTGTAAATGCAGATGGCTGTATGTACTAACATATAGTTTCTGTAATAACTGGAAGTGATGTATAATTGTGTATATTAGAATTAATATTACGTCAAAGTTAGATAATTAGATTAGGGTAAATAAAGCTAGGTTGTGTTTATACTTAACATGGACTATGCCTTACTTATTAATGTGATAACCAGTGAGCCAACCTGGTTATAGATGATGGAGATACCCGGCCTGTAATCTTCTAAGATTGACAGACTTTCTCAGTACAAACTGCTCTTAGCTCCCCAAACTAAGAGATTTCATATCGGAATATATATGATGACATCGGAATTTCAACGAATGGTGAACATCCCAAGGAAAAACAACAGAAGAAATGAATGATTAGACGAAGATTAAATAATTCAAGCCGCCTTTGATGACTGACAGAACCAGCTAAAGAGCCAGAGTACCAAGAAAGAGTGACAAACACCAAGAGTAAGTATAATCGCCATATGATTTACTAACTAGCTTGTTTTATCTATCTTGTCTTGGAAATTCAAACTGATTTAACCTTAAACAGTAAAATGGCCAGCTGGAAGTGCAACAAACACAACTGTCAAAAAGTTGGTAGAGCTTACAATAGCATACATTGTCAAGTGAGACCTAACATTTCTCTCACAACAACCCTTGAGAAAAGCTCAGTGCATATCAAGGTTGGCAAGTTAAAAACACATGCTTTAGTCGACACAGGGGCAAGCATCTCTTGCATTTCACAGCGGTGTTTGCAGAAAGCCTACCCAAATGCAGTCGCTAATACATGTAATTTACGAGCCATTACAGGTGTTTGTGGTGAAGTTCATTCCGTATTAGGCGTAGTGAATCTACCAATTCAATTTGAAGATCTTGAAGAGCTCAATGGAGAATTTTATGTATTTAAAACATTACACAAAGATGTAATTTTAGGAGAGGATTTCCTAAGGAAATATGATGCAAACATTGATTTTAAAAGGAACAAACTATTGCTTTGCAATGGTCAGTTTAACATTTCCATGGCGACTGAAACAAACAACAAATCATATGGACATAAAGAATCTGGGAGTGCCAAAACAACAGACATTATTCTGGTTAAACCAAAGCGTGAAATAAATTTTCCTGTATATGTACCTGAAGCAGGTGATGGAAATTTGATCTTATTGGAACCAATAGAGTCACTTTCAGCAAAATATAGCATTGCAGGTGCGCGCACTGTCGCAAAAGTTAAAAACAAAATGGCTATTTACAAAGTAATGAACCCATCCAACCTTCCCGTCTATATCGAGAAGCATGCAACAATTGCCACATTTCACGTAGTTACACCAGACTCGATTACAACAATGAAACAAGAGAATACGTCAAACAACTCCGCTGATGTAAATTTCATGGAAGGAGACACGAAAAGTGATGCTTACTATGCTAACCTAGCACGAGACCTAGGAATAACACTAGACGATTCCATACTTACACCTGAGCAAAAGGATTCATTTTTAGCATTTCTTGGTCGTAACCGTGATGTTTTTGCCAAAGATATGAGTGAATTAGGCAAAGCTAGTGCTCATTATCACAGAATTTTCACTAAAACGGAAAAACCAATTTATTCACGTCCTTATCGACAAAGCCCCCAGACAAAACAGCGATGTGATGAATTAGTGAAAGAAATGTTAGAAAATAACATAGTTGAACCATCACTATCTGAATGGTCATCCCCTGTAGTGCTTGTGAAAAAGAAAAATGGAAAATATAGATTTGCAGTAGACTATCGCAAGCTGAATGCGATCACAGAACCAATTTCTTTTCCCCTCCCATTGTTATCAGATGCTATCGACTCTGTAGCACAGGCAAAGTCTAAAATATTTTCTGTTCTTGACCTGGCAAGTGGTTTTTGGCAAATTCCACTACATGATGACACAAAACCAAAGACCGCGTTTACGACGGATCAGGGAAGGTTCCAATTCCGAGTTCTTCCGTTCGGAATGAGAAATTCGCCCGCGAGCTTCAGTCTCATGATGTCACAGGTCCTTGCCGGCCTTACTTATCTTCACACCCTATGCTATATAGATGATATTTTATGTCATTCAAACACATTGGATGAACATATGGTCCATCTTGGACAAATTTTCTCTCGCTTACGGGAAGCAAATCTTAAATTACAACCGCCAAAATGTGCATTTGCACAGCGGCAAGTTCCATATCTAGGACACGTGCTAAGTGATCAAGGTATTCATGTGGATGAAGCCAAAGTTCATGCTGTTAAATCATTTCCCAGACCAAAATCACAGAAAGAGGTTCGAAGTTTCCTAGGTTTATGCAATTACTATCGCAAATTTGTACAAAATTATGCTTCAATAGCATCCCCCATGAATCAACTTCTTCAGAAAGACGTTAAATTCAAATGGACCGATGACACTGAAAATTCATTCAAAGCACTCAAACAAGCACTTGTCACAGCACCAATATTAGCATATCCAGATTTCCAAAAAGAATTCATTATTTCAACAGATGCGTCTGATAGTGCAATAGGATATGTTTTAGGACAAAAAGATGAAAAAGGCAATGAACATGCTATAGCCTTTGGCGGACGATCCCTGCGCGGTAGTGAAAAGACATGGCATATCTCAGAGAAAGAAGGTCTTGGACTAGTCGAGTCAGTTCGTGCCTTTCGTCCATACATAGCAAATGCTCACTTTCATGTTTTCACTGACCACATTGCCCTCACTTGGTTAAACAACATAAAAGCTAACAAAGGTAGACTAGGCAGGTGGGCTCTCGAGCTTCAAGAGTACAATTTCACAATTCAGTACAAGCCAGGAGCTAAAAATGGAAATGCTGATGGGTTGTCTAGAAGAGAATATGAAGCAACCACAACTGAAAGTACAGAAGAAACCATTGTGAGTAGTATAGAAACCACATATTTATCCAATACAGAGAATCAGAATGAGCCAATTGAGGCAACTCTAACATATAGGGAACCGAAACATGCTCATTTAGCAACTATATGTCCAAAAGATACAATTGTTGTGGCACAAGTCAATACTGAAATTGTAATTTCAAATCCATTTTTGGAGGGCACACAACGTGAGTGTCCTGACTTGGCCCCGATCTTTGCCTACAAAGAAAATGGTGATCTACCGGATGATCCAAAACAGAGTCGTCGCTTAGTTGCGGAAGCATATCATTATGTGATTGAGGACGGAATTCTGTATCATTTCTTTAATACAAAAAATAAAAAGGCTGCCGATTCTTATACCAAACAGATAGCTGTTCCTAGAGGTAATCGCAAAGATATACTCCAAGCCTATCATGATTCAGTGCTAGGAGGTTGCCACCAAGGTCAAGAAAGAATGTATGCTGCTATAAGATCCAAATATCATTGGGATCAAATGTACACAGATGTGTGTACCTATGTACGTACATGCACGACATGTCAACAGATCAAAACAAATGTTCATGATAAGCCTGCACCACTTAAACCCTTGCCATATGAACGTGCTTTCTCGCGGCTTCATATTGACATACTCGGCCCACTTCCAAAAACTCCGGATGGTTCCAAATATCTACTCCTTGTAGTGGATTCTTACAGCAAATGGCCAGAATGTTTTCCTATGAAAACCCAGGAAGCCACTGAAGTTGCATCCATTTTATATAGAGAAATTCTCACACGCTATGGGTCACCAGACAAATTAGTCAGCGATCGCGGTGCTCAGTTCATGTCCAAACTCATAGCAGCCATGACAGAACTATTCAACATCAAACATGCTAAAACCAGTTCATATCATCCTGCAACCAATGCTACATGTGAAAGAATGAATCGCGTCATCGAGCAGGGTCTAAGAGCCTACATCAAGGAAGACCAAACTGATTGGCCAGATCATATACCAGGTATTATGATGGCATACCGCATGACCCCAGCCACTCAATCAACTGGCTTATCCCCTTATCAAATGCTGTTTGGTAGACAGATGAGAACACCAATAGATACCTCTCTAATTCCAAAAGAAACACTGTCAAAGGATCATAGAACATACTTGTCAAAAATTCTAGACAATCTGGCTGAGTATAGGAAAATTGCAGATGAAAATTTGAAAAAAGCCCAAACAAAATACAAAACTTATTATGATAGAAGAACAAAGGAACCAACATTCGAACCAGCACAAAAGGTATGGTTATATTGTACCAAAAAGACTGTGGGCCGATCTCCCAAACTAACAAAAAAGTGGCAAGGACCATATTATGTTGTATTGGTTGGACAAAACTACACATACAAATTGCGCAAATGTAGTGACGATAAAGAAGTGAAATCAATGATTCATGCAAACCGTCTCAAAAAGTTTCATGACCCAGCAGACAGGCCAAACTATGAGCCTGGAGATTTACCACAAACAAATGATGAACTCAATCCAGAAGAAATAGAGTCAGAAAATGATGAAAACGAGACAAATACCACTAACAAACGGAACAATGTAACAAAAGAAACAAAAGACCATCATGTCCCAAAAACAAAAGTAGCACTTAAGAACAATGAACAGGCAAAAACAAGAGTAACACCCAAAACCATTCAACATCCTAAAGGTACCGGTACAATGCCAAGCTCAAGTACAAATCAAGATCCCAACTCGGTAACAACACCAAACAAATTCCTAGTGACTGAAATTGACAAAATTCTAGCATCAAAACGTTACAATGGACGAATGTGCTACAGGATTAAATGGGTAGACAAGACTAGAGGCTCCACCTGGGAGCATGATACAAGTCTCCCAGATGAGCTGCGTCGACAATATCATGCTGACAAAACATTGTCTGGTAAGAAGAGGCGTAAACCTTTAGCCCAGAACAAATTCTTTACAAAATAATCTCAGGGAAATGTAGCTTTTATTAACATGAAAAATAATGACAAGCAGAGCAAACAGCCGGATGGCAGGGTTGTTATTATTCACTTCATTGAAGAAATTGAGTACAGGATAGACAAGTACTATGTCAAAGCACGATACTGGCGATCATCTCAAACGGTCAGAGAAACAGGTTGGTTTCCCCTAAACCAAGTCCCATGGTTGGCAATAGAGTACTTCATGAAGGAAATTTGGGATAAAACAGGTTACCATATCACAGGTCACGGCCCTCCATGGGATTTTCCTTACCTATTTCATATAAAACTAGGTCCCAAAAACAAAATGTTTTTCAAAAATGTGATTGCAAAGAAGGCCATCTGGTACAATGAACAGAATGTAAATTCTAATAGTGTAGCAAACTTTGATCAAGATTTGAGCCATCATAACACTACTCTGCGATGGGAGAAATCTGTATACCCCTAATTATCATGTAAGATATGAAAGCCTTGGGACTAGCCTGGGACTTGTCATCCCTGATTAGTTGTAAGGTGGTTTTGACATATGGCTTGACAAACCATAGATTCGAGTACCAAAGGGAATGTGTAAATAATTAGTTTCTACTTACAAGTTGTTGCATTATATGTTGATGTATTGATGTAGTTTGTTATAATTCCCACTAACATGACTAACTTATATTATGTTGTGAAAAATCCAAGGATCTTGGAATGTAGGGTTTGCACTTAATACTCCCATGGATACATGAATACTACCTACATGTATGTTTATTCTTTCCTAGAAAATAATTGTTTAATAAGACTTAAAATTTATGTGAATCATTCATGTTGACTTACAATGTAATATACATGTACACTTATGGATTTTCAAAATACAAAAAGGTATGGTTTCTCTGTTGTGCTCTTTTACTGAGACACCGGTTGAAAATCAAGTGCTAGGGTCAGACTTGTCTGCAGCAAGTCTTCCCATCAAACTTTTTCAGCCAGGGTTTCAAGTGAAACACATTACATTTTTCATTTTGATTTTCAGGAATTAATTATCCAACATGATTTCTTTCTCAATTTCATTCATTTATGTTCTTTACAATAGATCACTGTGTCAGAATAAGTATTACTGACTTGACTAGAACCTATATCTCTCTTTACATAGTGATCAGTGTCCTTGTTTTGCATTTGCAATATTGTATCTAAACAAGAATATATATGTACATAGTCCTCAATATAACCCATGTATGTAAGTATGTAAATGATGTAGTGATACATGTAACAAAATTATAAAAAAGAAAAAAAAAAAAATGAAGATTGACTAAATAATCACTCTTGAATGATAATGAATATCTTTGTTCCTACTCTATGTATACAGATATATCCTAAACATTGCTAACTCTCTGCATTTCACATCTGAGTGTTTCAGCTGTATGGTGTCCACAGACAGAAGTGACCCAAGACAGTCAAGGGCAAAAGCTCCCCATATTCCAGACAAGTATCAGCAACCTCACCCACAGTTCAACATTGCACAGGAATCTTCAACTTCAATCAACATCACACAGGAACTTCTAAAAACTCCACCAAACATCGATTACCATGACTACCACAGACAATTTATTACAGTTTCGGGACGAAACTTATTCGGGGACGGAGGGAACTATAACAGAGCCATAACACATACATGTACATATGCAATGTACTCCAATTATGCAATATGCAATTCAACTAATTCCATTATTATTTAATGTTTGTTTATTATGAATTAGCATTATAAGTAATGTTAAATTACTCTATATGCAAGCTGTAATATTAGTTCTTTTAAATGTATGCACTTAATAAGAATTATGTGACACATGTTAAAACTAGGATTTAAGGGTATGAATATTGATTTTGATGTTTTGATAACAGTTTGATTAGTCCATAACTCTTGAGGTAGACATTCAATTAGTGTTGTCAGAGAAGTTCTGACCAGCTGTTGCAAAGACAGGAACCAGGTGTCAATTATAGTCAGACTGTCATTTTACTCTAAGATAATCCTCTGTTGTTATTGGGTCAGACTCCCTACTGTTATTGGAGATGTCATATGGAATGAACAGGATAACCGATAGACATGTCAAGACATTAGAATTACTTATATAATAGTCAAACAGTGTTTGTGATTGTTAGGAATCACTACCTGGAGGTATAGCTAAAACTCCAATGATATAAATATTGGTCAGTATGAAATTAAGTCAGTTCACTTTTAGAATTCATCTTGGCATGCGACTTTGCAGCGCCAAGGCAGTTAGTAAATGTAAGTTATATAGGTAAGACTTGTAAATGCAGATGGCTGTATGTACTAACATATAGTTTCTGTAATAACTGGAAGTGATGTATAATTGTGTATATTAGAATTAATATTACGTCAAAGTTAGATAATTAGATTAGGGTAAATAAAGCTAGGTTGTGTTTATACTTAACATGGACTATGCCTTACTTATTAATGTGATAACCAGTGAGCCAACCTGGTTATAATACATTGATCAAGATTCATTGGTTTAGATGGATAAATACAAATGAGACATATAAAACTCGAATTAGGTAGTAAAACATTTTAATAATGTGGATAGCTGAATTGTTGTGTAAGAAACTGTACCTATGATTGTCTCACAGCAAGCAGCAGTGTGTTCGTAACAATGAATAATTAGGCTGTGTCTTGTATCAGGTTATTTGTGGCTCTCAGAAGAATAAAATCTTGTGTTCACACAGGAAGTTTGCCAATAACAAGAAATCACAATGAAGGAGTCATGTAACTGACAATTTGTTCTAGCCGTAACAGGAATAAATTCTCATCTTCAACTCCAGCTTGGAACTTTGCCTGGGCACTAGCGGTCTCTGAGACGACAATTATTATTTTATGAAACCGTTTGTTTGTCCAGCCTATAAGGCCATGGTTTTGGTTGAAAGGTCACAAAACTTCATCAGGACTAAAACTAGGATCAATGAGGCTATTACAAAAATGAATGAACAAAATGACCTCTATATGCACCATTAGGCCTATTAAAAATAATTCTGTGTTTCTGGTAACGGCTTAACCCTTTCACCGATTATTTCCCCTGACAAAAGTGACCTGCTGACGATCAATTCCCTGAGAACTGTTAAAATTTGTATATGTTGTCTTTGCAATGCTAGAAATTGCGTTTACATAAGAAACCTGTCTCCACAATACACACTCCAGTGTTATTTGCTCTAGTTTTATAGCAAAATAAATAAAATAGCATACAAAATTAGGTTTTACTGCGAGAGAATGCGCTTTCCCCGTCTTTCTCGACTCAAAAACATCAAAATCCAACGGAGAAATCGTCTTTTTTCGACCGCATTTGACAGCGTTTTTCTTGAGTTTTACTCGGCCAATTTTCATGTTTGACCTCTCATTGGAAAGAGCGACCTTTCACCTTTCTACACAGGAAATAACCTTGAATGGATGGCAAAATAAAACGGAGGATACGATTGGATTATAAAATGATGCCATTCCATCCTTCCAGCCACTGTCTACGCTCGTCTCAAATCTGTTGGCTGCTAGAGGTCATGTGGGCAAAATTACGCATACCGATTGGCTCGTCGGCTCAATAACGCAGCTTGCTGCCGACATTTTGAAATGTGTTCGACAAACTTTGCGGATCAAGACTCATAAAAATATGGAAATAAACTTTGCCGGTCGTCGTTGGCAGTTTCAGTCGTCTGGGGAATATTCACCACGCTTTACCAGTCATGTAACATAAAAAATACAGGAGTTAGGATGAGGTTTTCGATGATTTTTTCCATTTTTGCGGCTCGCTGCCGAGATGCCCGTCACACGGTATGTGGGGAAAAATGCATTTTTCATTCCGATTTTTTTCGTTCAACATCTAAATTTGTTTTATTTATTTTTCAAACAAGCAAACAATTTCGAGAATCAAATTGATCAGGGTTTCGGCTTTCCAGAAGTATAAAACGAATGCAAAAAAATAAAAGTGCTGTACCCATCGTGATAGCGAACGGGTTTAAAGCTAACCCGATCTACCAGGGATGGTCGTACGGGTGGCACTCTCGTTATCCCCGTGTACCGGGTTTAATCGGTGAAAGGGTTAAAAAAAATCCAGGTAGGTAGGTAGGGTTTTTTTTTTTTTTTGCTTTTTTTTTTTTTTTTGCTTTTTTCTTTTCTTTGCCCAATCAAAATATTTTCTTTGCCCAATCAAAATATTTTATTCAATATACTAACCAAATTTTTTGAAAAATAAATGCCTTAAATAAAAAAAAAAATGGCTTTGTTATTCTTGGGATTGTGTGTGATATACAGAATGGATCGGAATGGAGTATCACAGCTCACATCAACTGAATCCAGGTTCACCAGACATTCGTCAGACAGAACTGCAGTTAGTGATACGGAATTGGAATTGGTAGTCGTTGATTTAGAGAATTTATCACAGTTTGTATTAGAGGTTCCAGTTTAAGTTTGTTGCTACTCCACCTTGAAGCCTACATATTTTAACAGTTTTTTTTTTATAACTTCATGAAATCTGGATAACATCTCTAGATATTAGAATTACTTATATCAGAGTCGACACGCTGGAATAAACATGCAGGTCTTGAATCGACTCAATTGTTGATGGACAGCTGCTGAAGAATAGATATCAGACTTTACACTTCAGTATTTCTTCTCTATGGACAAAGGAGTTTGAAGACAAAGCAAAACACTTTCAGATGGACATCAGACTTTATATCCATTTGTACTATTAAATAAATAATTTATAGCAAAATCGACGATGTTGTCAGCATAAATAAAATTTATTTGAAGAGACTACAGTATTTTGGTAGAATTGCGGTCGAAAATGGCGAATTATGAGGAATTACAGCGGAAAATCTTAGTTTTTCAGCTGCCTTTTCCCCTGGGCTTTTCCGACATTTCGTCTCATTGGAAAGGGAATTCCTTGTAGTTTCTGATTGAAGGCTTGATTTCGAACGATAACATCGAGAAACTGCAAGGGATGTTTTCCCGTTTCTCTAGTAACGCTAACAACCGACCCGATATCGGTTACCTTGATTGGACAAGCGTGGTAACGTGACCTACATCGAAGTGCTCATTGGCCAGAGCCCTTCAACTGAGTCGAGCTGATCTGAGGGAGATGCCATTTTTATCTCATCGCGACGAAATTACGTGGCGCAGAAACTCAACAGAAATTTGAAAATAAAGTTTGTTTAGCGGATTTCATCGAAACCCGCACTTTGGAAATATAAACTGAGCTTCTGTACTTCAACTATACCAAAGAATCATATATTTTGAAGGGGTTTTCTGTGAGTATTTTATATTTTCTGGGCGGCTTCTCGACAACGTTTTATGGAAATCTTCGTTGGCGTTTTTATATTTTTCATTTTTATTTCTTCCTCCCGACTTCGTTATTCCGAGACAGAATATCAAGTTTACATCCAGGAAATCAAGTCGGGCTTAGCTAACAATATATGCTATGTATGGTTTTTATCAAGTTTCATGCATGGTAAATTTGAAAAAAGCGATTTCAGAATGGT
>JAVTVY010050299.1:0-22969 GCA_036873755.1 Hanleya hanleyi
CCATGACGTAGCAATGGCTCGGATCTCATGAGAAGAAGCAGTAGACAATAGCGGAGGGGCGTCAATGGCCAGTTGATAAGACCACTTAATGGTTTTCTTCAGCCAAGCGGCAATGGTATTTTTTGTAATGTCACGCCTCGCAGATGGGCGAAGAGACAGAAATAACAAGCGCCGAGAGCCGCGAGCGGAATCGGTACGAGTAAGATAGTGGCGGATGGCTCGAACAGGACATAGCAAAAGATCGTCCTCGAGACCATGTACAAAGTCTGACAACGCAGGAATGGAGTACGAACGTTGAGCGCACGGACCTTAACGAACAGACTCATTTTTGGCGATAAATTCAGGAATGGGCCGAAAAGAAATGCAAGACCAATCCGCTTTCCAGGTCATAGAAGATCTCTCAAGAGCATGAAGTTCAGACACTCTGGACGCCAAAGCAAACGCCGCCAAAAAGGCCGTCTTGTAAGACACAGCTTTAAGAGACGCGGATTCCAAAGGTTCAAAAGGTGGATGAATCAGAGCACATAGAACCACACCGATATCCCATTTCGGCAACAGTTGTCGAGTACGACGCGACTGTAATGCGAAGGCGCGAATTAGCGCAGAGATATTATCATTAAGGCTAATGTCAGTACCCGAAGTAAGCCGTAAAACCCTAGCCAGAGCAGATCGATACCCTTCAATGGTGCTGATTTGGAACTTCTTATCACGGTGAAGGTGAAGGAGGAAGTCAGCTACTAGGGAAACAGAGGCAGTGTCGGGATCGGCATCATGTTCTCGGCACCAGGAGACGAAATAGGCCCATTTCGCCTGATAGAGCTGCGATGTGGAAGATCGATTGGCTGAAACCATCGTTCGTGCAACCTCAGCTGAAAATCCTTGGACTGCGAGTGCATTCTGGATAGTCTGCAAACGTGTAAGTTGAGCCACCGTGGGTTGTGATGAAGAATCCCGTGCGGTCGACGTAACAGGCTGGGCCAAACTGGCAGACAACGTGGCGGGGCTGTGAGGAGTGGGATCAGAACCGGAAACCACTGTCGACGAGGCCACCACGGCACTACGAGTAGAATGATGCAGTCGTGACGAGAAATCTTCTGAAGCACTTCCAAAATCAGGGCCATCGGTGGGTAGGCATAAGCTAGGAAGTTGTCCCAGTTGATTGACAGAGCGTCGATGGCGAAGGCTCGAGGATCCAGAATCGGACTGACGAAAAGAGTCAACTGGGCGTTGTTCCTCGTCGCAAACAAATCGATCAGGGGTGACTCCCAAACACTGGAGATTTGTTGAAACACCTGCGGATGAAGTTGCCATTCGGTCTGAAGAACGGTGTCTGGGCGAGACAGGCTGTCCGCTAAAACATTGAGCCGGCCCGGAACACGACGGGCGTGGAGATGACAATGATGAACGAGAGCCCAGTCGAACAGATCCCACACGAGACGAAACATCGATAGCGATCGGGTGGTCCCCAACTTGTTGATGTGCGCAATGACCGTGGAATTGTCCGTGGCGATGAGCAGAGATGAATTCATGAGATGATGACTCCAATGCTGAACCGCTAAGATGACTGCCTTCATTTCCAGAAGATTGATGTGAAGGTTGGCATCCAACGTTGACCATCTGCCGGATACCTCCAAATCGTCCAGATGGGCTCCCCAACCGGTCTCGGAAGCATCGGTGTAAAGATGATGACTCGGGGCCGGAAACCGAAAAGGCACACCCCGCATGACGTTGTGCCGGGACTGCCACCAAATCAGATGTGGACGAAGAGATCTCAACACCGGAACCGCAGGATTGAGGGACGGAGTCTGTAAGTAAGGATACAGATGATACTGTAGCGGCCGAACCCGCAATCGGCCGTAATGAGTCAGGTCCTGTGTGGAAGTCAGTAAACCCACCAAACTTTGCCACTGCTGACGTGTCCGTGACGTTGATGACAAAAACTTTCGGGACAGCAGCTGAATCTTGTTCCAACGATCCTCTGGAGGGTATACCAGTTGACGATGAGTATCGAATACTGCTCCGATATAACGGCGAATTTGTGCCGGGACCAATTCTGACTTTTGAGGATGAGGAATGAATCCCAGATGACGTAACACCAGCAAAGTGAACCGGACCTGCGCGTTGAGACGGGACTCGTCCGCAGCCCAGAGGAGGATGTCGTCGATGTAAACCTCGATTTGAATACCTCGCAGGTGAAGAAATGCCATGACCGGAGAGGTGATACGGGTAAACAACCAAGGGGCGATGTTGACTCCGAAGGGAAGAACTTGCCACTCGAAGCGACGTTCGTTGATAGCAAAGCGGAGATAACGACGATGACGTGGATGAATTGGGATATGAAGATACGCGTCCTGAAGATCGACTGAGGCCAGCCAATCCCGAAGATGTAGGCGGGCCCGAATCGATGAAACAGTAGGCATCTTGAAATGAGGAGGAGTGATGAGATGAAACTTGTTTAAAGGGGAATGTTATCACAATTTTTGAAAGGCTAAAACCAATAAAAAGCAGTTCCCTGTGGCCTGCATTATTTTTTAGAATTATTTTCAAAATTTTAGCGATGATGCAATATCCTGAAATACGGCTCCAAAGTGCCTTATTTTTACCCCCAGTAAATCCGCCCGGCGATTACCCTGTGACGTCACACAGTGAAGCAGCCAGAGTCAAACATGGCGGATAACACAGACAGCGGTACAAGCTCTGACACAGATTTCGATTTCAGCGTTAACCACGTTGAAGACTGTGACGTTGGAGATTATACAGGTCTTGGAACTGAATAGAATGTAGAGGCAGTAAGCGATCATGAAACTAAAGGAGAAGGAGAATCTATCGAGTCATATAGATTTGAGCCATATGTACAAGCGAATCTGAGGTCAAACTGCATGGGTCGTCCTGATGTCAGGCCTGTTTCAAGCCTGTGGCAGGCCGTGTCAGGCTGTGGCAGGCCGGTTTAAATTCACTGATTACATGCTTTATACACGAAATTACAACTATCTGTGGATCTTACAATAATATTTATACATTTCTGCTTTTATCTGGCATTTTTTAGGCGTAAATCAGCTATTATAATGCACAGGATCGTAAATTTACTCTTCCGTGATAAAACAACTTCTAAATAATATAGCAAAAAGGAAACTAGGCCGGCTTGGCTTATTGTGGATGTCACTATAATATATATATTCATTTAGAATCTACAGATAATTTGTTATTGTAAGAGCATACTATGTAGTTATTTACGCCTTTTTATTTTTATATGTGTGTGTTTATTGACATTGTATGGTTCATTATTTTTCAATTCTTACGGGACGGACAGATTGTTATACTGTGGCAGGCCGGCTTATTTACATTGCTTACGTGCTTAATTTTATTATGTGTTTGTCAATTATTGTTAGCGATTTGATGTTAAAACGAGAGCTAATCCATACCTGTGGATAAGTTCTCTCAAATGAAAACAAAGTTTAAATTCCAAAGGAAGCTATTTGATGTTGAAACAATAACTAACTCACCTGTGGAGAAGCCCAGTTTATTTCTTTTGGACACCCTGTTGCTGAACGCGCGACGTTGAACCTTAATTCTCTCACTCTCCCTCTTGGACACCCTCACATAAAAAATTGTTTGCTTCACACCTTTCTGTTAGTTTCAGTTACTCTTCCGGGTGATCAATTTCAATTTATTGTATAAAAAAAAATAGAATGTATGTGCTCACATGGAGATACAAAAAGACACCAAATAATCAGGATAAGCTGGTGCCAGAAGTGAATTTCCTATATACGGGAATAAGTTGATTAAAAGTACATTGATTATTACAGTTCAGTTAATAGCTGTAAGACGGTGCATATGATGTAGGATTCAGGATTGGCTGTTCGATCACTCCGTGGGACTGATGCAAAATTTCAAGAGTGGAAGATTAAATCTTCGGTAGAGGAGACGATGGAAGCGGTGTGGGCCCAAACATCCAGGGAGATTTACAGTGCTTGTCTGCGGGAACGGTTTGTCGCTTGCCGAGTCCACGAGGTCGGTCGTCCCTGTATAACTCACGCACTCCGGCAGACTGAGGGGTTGTCTATTTTCTCTTTCTGATAATTAGATTTATTTGTCTTGATCTTGGAACTAGCTTCTTTCAGTATAGGGGAATATCCACACATTCTTGCCATCTCTGTTGTTGCATAGCTGTCGTCAGTCTAGTGAGCGAAATAAATGCGAGACCATTTCGTTGGCTTTCCCCACGTGTTTTGCACAAATTTCGTCGAATTTCTCCCCGATTTTTTCCCCCTTTGGCCACGAGTGCAACTTGAATCCATCTCCATTCGTGTTGCTACACCCTCCAACAACAACCGACGAGGTATGATGCCTCCAAAGTACGAGAATACAGTCGAAAAATCGGAAAATATTGGAGCAGATTTTACTTGTTTACGTATGCTAATGCTAATGCTATGGCGGACTGGTTCACTCTGTGACGTCATGGGTCAAAGGTCACCGCTTTGACAGGCTCGTGGTAGGAACGCGTTTAAATCGCCAAATTTACCGTTTTGAAGTTCGGAGATCGGGAGGAAAACTATATAGTCGATTTCTTATAGTATCAAGGTATATATTAACGTTTACATAGGTCCGGCGATAACATTCCCCTTTAACACCTTCAGATCAATCACCATCCGCATCTGGTCCGAGTCTTTCTTTGGAACCAGAAACACGTGGCTGTAAAACCCTACGGTTACCTCGGACCGAGGTAACTCCCTGACAGCTCCCTTGTCGATGAGAGTGGAGACCGCCAACAGAAGAGTCTGCAAATGACCTGGGGAAACTGGCAGACGGGAGGGGCGTGGCCAAGCGATGAGTTTGGGCAGCGACTGAAAGTCGAAAAGGAAACCCTCCTTCACAACTCTTAAAATCCAGGCATCGTCGGTGATGAGCCGCCAATTTTCGACAAAATATTGCAGACGGCCGCCCACGACATGATGACTGAAAACCCGGAAAGGAGGCAGATGAAAATCTTCGACTTGATCGGACATGGTAATGTGATAGTCATTGTTTAGACTGTCCCCCACGTTTGGAGGACTTCCCACGAAAGGGACGACGACCACGGCCTCGTGGCGGTTTGTCAATGCCACGAAAATTTCCCCGAAATACGCCATCTTGTTGAGTGGTAGAAGATGTACGACCGCGTTTCTGACGACGCTCCGACGCGACGCCAGGACGACGAGCCACCGCAGCAATCAACCGAGAAGTTCGTTCTTCCCGAACCGCAGGTAGGAGGGACTCAATAGCATTATTGAAAATGAGCTTGGATGACAAGGGCTGATGAAGCAATTGATCCTTAACCGTATATGGTACCTCCGGTTTGACAACCTTAAGCAAGGAATTGCGTTGAGCCTGGAGAAGCGCAACATAGGAATAGGAACCGGCCTCAATGACTTGCCGATTAGCCTGTACGAGGGTGTCAATGAAACCACGTAAATAAGCAACGCGACCCGGAGACAAAGACGTCGACCCATTGTCTAGGCGTAATTCCGGATCCAAGACAATCCGCGACGTAGCTAACAAAAACCAATCTGCGACAGATGACGCACGTTGCACTACTTGTAACATCTCCTGAATATTTTCAAACACTTTGGGATTTACTTCAAGTGGTGACGCCTTAGATGTCTTAGAAATCTGAGCCAAATCTCGATCGCGTTTGGGAGGCTTATCAGGCAACACGTTATCATGAATGACATGATTAAGTCGAAAACGAGATTTTTTGAATTTATTGTCATCCTCTAGTTGACGATCAAATTTCTCTAGCAAATCTACCCAAGCTGGTGACAGAGCGCAAGAGCTAGGAGCCACCGGAGTCGAAGATACGAATGCAGCATCCGCCGCTGTCCGACAACTAGAACGAGATGGAACCTTCGAGGGAGCGGGCATATCCGGAACTAACGCTGAAAGCGCCTGCATTCTAAGAGAAAGATCCAACTTCGACGTATCTTCCGCACTTTCCGCTGAAGAAATAGAATTATCCGACGAACTCGACGAACCCGGAGAAGGCGAACGAGTACCATGACGTCGATGAGCGGGAGATAAATCTTGTTCCACCGAATGATCAAGAAACGGCGTCTGCGCATAACGAGCGAGGTAATCTTGATAGGAAGGGACCGAAACCCGAGGCAAACGGTGTACAGGATCGGGAGAACGTCGAAACGATGTACGAGAACGGCATACCGGCGAACGGGAAGGCCGTAAAATAGTACCAGAATGGACCAGTGGACGAGAACTACGAACCGGAGAACGAGACCGTCGAACCGGAGAACGAGAACGCCGTACAGGAGAAACTAAACGACATGGCGGCGTAACCGAGCGTCGTGAAGAAACTAAATTCCGAACCGGTGAACGTGAACGTGAACGGTATCGAGAGCGTCGTGTAGCAGTATGTAAATGATAATGTGAAGAATCAACAACCGCAGGAACCGGAGTTTGTAAATCAGCGACTAGAACACTCAACGGTAGGTCCGAACGAGACTCCATAGAATGAGAAACGGATTTAGAAATTTTATGTTTCGATTTAACCCGCAATGGAGAAATTGACACACGTCGATGTTTAATTGGTTTTTTCCTTTTAGAAGAAACGTGAGGTAAACCGATAGACAAAGGAGAAGAAACCTGTGGCAACGAACTCCTTTGTCTGACGGAGACAATGGACTGTCTTGGCAAGGCGGACGTGGTCTTTGTTATGCCGGACAAAGAAACAGGTTTGGAGGTGACCCCAGACAATACAGCACCAGCACAGGCTAAGCTGTCTAACAGCCTAGAATTATCTTCCTGTACAGTGCCACTGGGAGGGATATATACAGACGTGGGTGACACTGGATCTCGAAGAGTTGGCGATAAAAGTAAGCCAACTCGATCGAGATCCTCATTATATCTCATATCATTAACCAAAGAAATTTCTAATACCCGTCTGTCGACCTCCGACAAAGACGGGTCATCACATGCATGTAACAAATAAGCACGACGAGCTTGGGCATAATTCCTCCAAGTCGTCATACTCCATAACACACATTCGGCGCACGTGGTCGCCCGGTAACACAAGTCTTTACAAGAAAAACAAGCCGTGTGGGCGTCCAAAGGGGACAAAATCTCCCCACACGTACGACAAGGAATAGTAGTCCCAACCTCAGACATACTATTGCAGTAATAAATCCAATAAATAAATAACACAAGTCACACTTGGTAAAGGATATACAGCGAAATAACAACAACAACGGTTGTAATAACACTTCTTCTAGATGTGCACTGTCGAGAGCAAACTGGAGAAAGAGGATTGGAATAAGGCTTGCATTGTCCTTTATAGTGACCACGCCGGATTGAGTGGGAGAGCTCTCCTAGGGGCGGACAACTCTCTCCTAGGGGAGTTAATTTTTCTTTTAACTTCCGTTTATCTACGTTTGATTGTGCAGCTTGATGGAGATCAAGGCATTGAATTCAAGCAGGTTTACGATTTAGGAAGCAAATAATCACAGTGGAGTCCGAAACAAAAACAGCCGTAGTATGCGAGACTTGTAATGAGATTTGAAACGCATCTAGGAGAATGAACACATTCATTGTCCCCAGCGTTAATCGAGAGCGTTACTCAGCCTGGTAGTAACATCCCCGATATCAACACAAAGAAACTTCCAACGTAAACTAGGAAGACCTTCAATAAAATTTTTAAAAATTCCCGAAGAAAGGAAATACATTTAGATGTCTCTCGCCGGTAGATGAACTATAAGGTCATAAACTTCATAAAATTGAATTGACCAAACCAAAACAATGTTCAATCTAGAACCGCCCCCTAATTAGAGGACCAAACTGCATAGAAGTCCTCAAATGGAATAGATGAAATTATCATCCGGAATAAAAATTAAGATCAATTTTTATACAAATGCTGTAGACCAAAAGATGTTTGGACGAGGCTATCGAGGAGAAAAACATTGCTAAAGAGCAGTCTGTGGTTCTTCTTACAAGGCTGTAACCGGTAAACATACTCGGACGCAAGTAACATACGAAGAACAAGAAGCCCGCCCGATGGAACAAACTTATGCTGTCCCAAGCAGATGATTGAGAAACTTCAGGCTGATCCCGACACAGACAGGGTAAAGATCAATCCTAAAGATTTCTCGGAAAATAAACTCACTCAAGCTAATAATAATAATTTCTCAGAAAGAAGAAAATAAAATTAAAGCTCAACCCAATTTGAATTGTACGTCTAATTCAATATACCGATGGGAAAATTTGGTTGTGAAAAAATAAAAATATCACAATGCAATATTTACTAGCAGAAAAATGTATTCCAAAGAATAGCACATTTTTCTTAATAAAGAACTTGTGATCTCTTTTGTTGTTCAACACACCCTTGATTACACAAAGAGAGTAATAATGTAGCTCATTAAAATGTAACAAAGAGCCGTAGTGTATAGCTTTGACTTGTGATGACGAAGACAAACGCAACAACAACACACGTAAAATCAAAGACAGAGAAAAAACTCTGCAAGTTCTCTCTTGATCACATGATATCAAATAAACAGAGTAACATTTGATATAACAAGACTAAATTTTGGTAGGAGCAATGAACTGAATGCATAGAAGAAAAACTACCAAAAACTGGGAAAAATCCGGAACACAAGAACAACAACAACACAACGAAAAATGACGGTCTGCAAATTCCCTGCAGAACTTGTAAATCTCCGAAGTTATAATACGTTGAAGCATTTTTATTCAGTGAAGAAAAATCTTTGTTCAATTTGGTACAGTTCAAACGTAATAAAAATAACCTCCTGAATGAACTGTCTGGAACGAGAACGAGAACGGCGTTGCGATGAAACAAGAGTGACGATCAGAAACACGGAAACGACGACGTGACGTGTCAACATACGCCGAAAGTGGAGGTTGTAAATCCGTAAACCGAACAATTACAGTCGAGTTCGCACGCCCTTCCATAGAATGAGAGGCTGTTTTCTTTTTAGACAAAATAGCAGAGGAAGATTTAAATCGTAAAAGAGATACAGAACGATTTTTATTCCTATTGTAAGAATCAGCCGGAGAAAGACCAAATGACAAAGGAGTCGGTGAACTACACGCGGTGAGATCAAATTCTTTTGTCCGTCGGAGACAATGGAGTGTTCCGACCGCCGCGACCTGGCCTTTGTCTGTCTGAACAAAGAAACCGGTTTCCCAGACAATGCTATACCAGAGAAGGCTAGACTTTCAAGCACACTCTGGTTATCTACCTGTAGGACGGTACCACTAGGGGGAATATTACCAGACACAGAAGAAGGTGCCGGACTTTTCAATTTAGGAGACAAATCCAAAACGGGACCTCTATAATATTGATGTCTTTCACTAAGGCAATTTCAAAAACGCGTCTATCGACCTCCGATAGATCGAGGTTTTCAGTAGCCTGCAGTAGGTAAGACCTACATGCTTAAGCATAATTTTTCCAAGTACATGAATCCCAAAAATTCACACATGTGTTATTTCGATAGCATAATTTATCTTTACACGCGAAACAACGTGTGTGGGCGTCTAAGCGCGAAACTCGCCCACACGAACGGCAAGACAATTGGGATAGAATACTCAGACATAATTCAAGAAAAACTTTTCCGTAAATAGAGTACAAATTTAACAACAACAACTAGCTGTATGGAACTCCCTGATGTAACCACTGGAGGTTACAAACGAGAAAAGAGGAAGTGTATACTGGGAGCTGGCCTTATATATCCTGGCTGAGCTGAGAGAGCTCCCCAAAGGGAGATAACTCCCAGGGGAGGTAACTCCCCAGGGGGAGATTACTTTTGTTTTAAACTTCCGTTTAACATTTGTATGGTATATTCCTGGCGGAACTAAGGCATATAGCAAAGCAGGTGTAGGTTTGGGCAATAAATTGTAGTATATGGAGAATGAAATTAGACTAAGCAGAAATGTGCAGGTGAGGCTCTGATCTAGACAATCCTCACTGTCCACTTGGTCCGAGGCTGATATTGGGGAAAGGCTAATTGGTTCACATTTTCAACAAACATCTGACCATTCATAGGATATTCACCCTAACAATCTGGAGATGATATTGTGTTAGTGATATTGCACAATTAAAGTTCCAAATGCTAGAATGACTGGGAGAGATTGTTATTTTTGTGTTGCAACTGGTCAGATAATAGTCCGGAAGACTTAACCTAAAGGTAGGACAAGATCACACGGTGCATGGAAGATGCAAAATTTAAACACTGATATGTCAAAATCATGACATTTCTTCAGAAGTAAATGGGGAACTTGAAATTAATCTTACTGTTTTTTTGTGTACTTTTTCTTTTCCCTGGAGTGAAGGATTTGCTTCTTTGCTTAGCCTGTGGATGTCTGGAATGAAAAAAAAAGAAAAGACATTATGAACACTAACCATGTGATACACTGTATGGATTCACAAACATTTACACTGTGTCAACTTTGACCCAATGACCTTATTACAGCAGGTGAACAAGAAAAACATGTATTGATCTCCCTCGATCAGGTCTTAATCCATAACATGCATGGTTGGTGTAAAATTGGCAAGTCCAGGCATAAATCTGACATGTATTATTGTAGCATGAAAGTTCCAATGGGTGAACATAGGCAGACAGGACAACAATATCTACAAGGTCTAAAATAGCTCATGCAGTTCAGGGACAAAAATAATAACATTGATCATGTTGATGAAAAGCTGAGCATTCAGCCTGCATATCTGAAAACTAATATTGGTTAATCTTCTGGAAATGAATATATTGACAACAGATTTAGTAGAAAACTGAAAATATGTCTACGTACCTATTATTGGATTGAAGTTTTGCTGTATCCGGTGATGTTGTGTTATCCTAGAGAATAATCAAACAAAAATATTTTATTGTTCAACCATATGTGTCAGTCAGATATTTGGTGTGGTGATCAATGTACCAAACAACATATCTGCAATTTATGCATAAAGTGAATCAGTTATTTTACATGTATTTTTCAAGTGAATATTAAGTGAACAGCCTTATGATGAAGATGTCCCATTTATTTTAATAAAACATATCAATGAATAAGAAACTGCAGCGGCGAGGGACAATGACAGTCATATTGAACTTCATGATGTCATTTCAAGTTCGGGAATTGTTAAGTTTTATCGAACAGCATCAATCCAGAGAAGCCACCACACAAGTTTTACCTCGGATTGCTGTGTGAAATCAAAATATGAAATCAACCATCCTTCATGTATATTGTACATTAATACAGAATTACTGATAATGCAAATACAGCATGTACCGGTATGTTTTATAAATCCTTTGATGTAATTTACCGTTTGAGAGCTACGATCATATTCTGCATAGCCCAGCTCAGTTCGTTGCCTATTTATTTCCAGTTTCTTCTTCTTTTTACCAGTTGGACTAGCATTGTGGTGAAGTCCCTTACTCTCTCCACTGTTGTTCCCATCACACTTATTAACAGAGTCTGTATCATGGGAATCATTACAGAAGTGGCAATATGAAGACATACTTCTACTACGTCTACGCTTAACCACATTCCTTCCTTCGCTGACACCCACATTAATGCCCTCACTAAATGATGCAGTCCTCTTTCTCGAGACACTGTCCGATTTCCCAGAAGAGACATGTTCTGTCGTTGCCACTTGATTTCGCAGTGAATATCTGCCCGTTTGTTTCACTGCGCTCAATGATTTGCATGATGGAATTGAGTCCAGTGATTTACATACCTCCATTTCTAATGTTCCACTCACTGATGAAGCTAAGAATTTGGCGGGGATTTTGCTAGGACTTGGTTCAGATGCTTTGTCTCTAGGATTATGTCTGTGTTTCGGTGGGCTGAAATGTTTTGAAGGGGAAGCTGTAATGTTGTAGAGTCCACCACCATCATTAGTCTCAGTCACTTTTGGGGCCAAAGACAAATCGCGTTCAGCATGAAATGAACTGCCTCCTCCACGTTTTCTCGTCACTCTTATTCTTCCACTCAATGGTGAAGGTGATGAGGTCTCCGCTATAATGGTGACTTCCTCTGTATTCACTTCCAGTTCAGAAATCCCATCATTCCCTGAACCCAAGTCTACTTCCTGTTTAGAACACTCCTCATGTGGGGGACTAGCGTGAGCATGGACAGTCTCTAGGTAGCATATATCTTCAGCATCATCCTCCTGAACAATTTTCTCCCTCTGAAGAGTGGATTGACCTTTCCCTACGTTGGCCTGGAAAAAGAAAGACAAACCAATGTGTTTATTGTGGCCAATACAATAACCCAATCACCTGTGGCCACAATCAGCTCTTATTTCTGGAAGTATTATTCAGATATATGCCATTCTCATTGCATCTAGATCGTGCTTGCTCTGATACAAGATAAATGGTCAACACTATTAATTGTGTACATTGTGTATCCTGTCAGAGATAGACCAATCAGTCAGCAGACATCAGACTGGGGCGGTATAAATACTCATCATCTCAGGATAACGCCTGGATATAACAATTATGTGAACATGGTGAAGGAGAACACGTGTCCATACACATTTGATGACCATTGATCCAGATCCAAGAAATAAGACCTTATAGATAAAGAATAATCAACAGAGACCATGGCTTTAGATTCAATCCTGATAATCCCCACATCCAGGCAAATTTAAGTAGACTTTGTCTAAAATATGACACATAAATATAACACACAAAGCTTGTTTACTTTTTATTCGGGAAATATTGGGTGCATGTGACAAAAAATGCCATGTGTAACAGGACATACAACCTTATGTGTAACAGGAGATACAACCTTATGTGTAATATAAAATACCTTATGTGTAACAGGACCTACAATAAATGTGTAACAGGAGATATATCCTTATGTGTAACAAGACCTCAGAGATGATCAATTCATAGACCGGACAGTTGGTGCATGGATAGTACAGCTAGCTGAAATGCTAAGTTTGTCTATCGTCCATTTATTGATTTACAAGTACCATTAAATTCCATTTGGAAACTATAGGCCAAGATCACTTATTGTCATCAACAAGGTTCTGATCTAAGCTTTAACCACACAGCCTAATTTATTAGGACTATGCAGAGACATTTAGAGATGAGAGAAATCAACAACTGCCAGTGATGGAGTTTTCATTAAGCTTGTATCCTGTCAGAGATAAACCAATCAGTCAGCAGACATCAGACTGGGGCAGTATAAATGCTCATCATGTCAGGATGATGACTTGATAGGATGATAATATAAACAACCAAATACTGGTACATCAAATCAGTAATCAATTCCCTGTTTGTCACTTGCCCTGTATGGTGCATGATATTAAATTGACCTTTTGTCCTCAGATATTTCCCCATGCCAGGCATGTTCTGTTCGGACTGGGTAATTCATATTTAATAATTTCTGTACACAATTGGGGTGAGTGAGTGAGTGAATAAGGTTTAACGTCGCTTTCAACATTTTTTCAGCTATATCACGACAGGGAAGGGAAGGAAGGTTGAGGAGGAGAGGCGGAGGTACTGTCAGGTACAAGTTTCTGGACTGTTAATGATAGAGTTGAAACTGTGCTAGAGACCATATCAGAAGTTTAGGTACCACAGTGAAGGTCCTATACTGGAGGAGACTGCAGAAGACCGTGGAGCTGACAAGACGTGGTCACGGCCAGTGAGAAAGTTTCGCCAATTTGCTGTAACAAAAAGTTTGATTGCGGTGTCAATATTGGTTATAAGAATTGTATTGACGTTCCTGGATACACAGCCGGGGATTTCATTCACTTGAGTGCGTGCAATTGAGGACGTTAATTGGAGGATATTAGAACACTGACTGCAGAGTTGAAAACTACTTGCCGCTTCCCTTCATCAGGAAAAGGGCGTGGCACAATTGATTTGATGTGCGGGAAAAGTGCAAAACGCACAGGGACGTTGAACGGTTTTGTGATCTGGATTACCGTACGAACTTTGGAACTATATGGATTGTGAAAGCACCCAAGACAGAATGCATGGGGTAAGACTTCGTCACATATTTGTTTAGTAAATGTATAGTACTGAATACCTCATCAGGGTATTAGTAAATGTATAATACTGAATACCTCATCAGGGTATTAGTAAATGTATAGTACTGAATACCTCATCAGGGTATTAGTAAATGTATAGTACTGAATACCTCATCAGGGTATTAGTAAATGTATGGTACTGAATACCTCATCAGGGTATTACTAAATGTATGGTACTGAATACCTCATCAGGGTATCACTAAATGTATGCTACTGAATACCTCATCAGGGTATTAGTAAATGTATGGTACTGAATACCTCATCAGGGTATTACTAAATGTATGGTACTTAATACTTCATCTGGGTATTAGTGATTGTATAGTACTGTATTAACTAGAGCATAGTCTGAGGGATGCACACATTTGATCAAAATGATCAGTAAGGCTGCTTACAAGATACCCCCCGTAAGGGCATAGATACATGGGGGTGGTTAACGTTTCACGAGTAAGCTGAATGGGATTGTGGCAGTGGAAATCATCAGTAAGCATGCTTACAAGATACCCCCGGATGCACATTTGATAGGAATTGACGAGTATTTGTAGAGGAATATAAGTATACATGTTATGAGTGGCGGCACAGTATGTAACTAGTTGACAATGAGACCTCGCTCGGTTGGAGTGCGGTTAACGGATTGTCTATGCATGTGTCGTGACGATACTCAGATGAGTTTAATGGATTGTTCAGAAAATTGATGTTAATAATGATTGTTGAGAATGGGCTTATGCAGGCATATTGTGTTTTACCTAACTGTTGTTACCACTAGAACCGTGTAGACTTGAAATGGGCTGTTGCAACAGATAGGCGAATTACTGTCATCTGGATAACCATATTGAAGAGGAAAAGGAAGTAAATGGGAAGTGAAATATTAAACTTACTACCTGTAGACGCATATGCAACATCCTGAGCTGGGTCTCATGGTATGGCAGCTACATACAAAATTTGAGAAGAATCTAATCAGCCGTTGTCAAGTTATGCTCCAGAAATGGAATGTTACGGACCAACTGAGAAAATTCTGCCCATAGGTGGCGCCATCTGTAGACGCACATGCGCCAAACGCAATCCCAAGCAAGGTCTCATGGTAAGGTAGCTACATACCAAATCTGAGAGGAATCCAATTAGCTGTTGTCAAGTTATGCTCCGGAAACGAAATGTTACGGACCGACAAGAAAAAGTTTTGACCCTAGGTGGCGCCACCTGTAGATGCACATGCGCCAAACACAATCCCAAGCGAGGTCTCATGGTAAGGTAGCTACATACCAAATTTGAGAGGAATCCAAGTAGCGGTTGTCAAGTTATGCTCCGGAAACGAAATGTTACGAATTGACTTGAGAAACTTTTGACCCTAGGTGGCGCCACCTGTAGACGCACATGCGCCAAACGCAATCCCAAGCGAGGTCTCATGGTATGGCAGCTGCATACCAAATTTGAAAGGAATCCAAGTAGCGGTTGTCAAGTTATGCTCCGGAAACGAAATGTTACGGACTGACATGAGAAACTTTTGACCATAGGTGGCGCCACCTGTAGACGCACATGCGCCAAACGCAATCCCAAGCGAGGTCTCATGGTAAGGTAGCTACATACCAAATTTGAGAGGAATCCAAGTAGCGGTTGTCAAGTTATGCTCCGGAAACGAAATGTTACGGAATGACCCTAGGTGGCGCCACCTGTAGACGCACATGCGCCAAACGCAATCCCAAGCAAGGTCTCATGGTATGGTAGCTGCATACCAAATTTGAGAGGAATCCAACTGGCGGTTGTCAAGTTATGCTCCGGAAACGAAATGTTACGAACTGACTTGAGAAACTTTTGACCCTAGGTGGCGCCACCTGTAGACGCACATGCGCCAAACGCAATCCCAAGCGAGGTCTCATGGTATGGCAGCTGCATACCAAATTTGAAAGGAATCCAAGTAGCGGTTGTCAAGTTATGCTCCGGAAACGAAATGTTACGGACTGACATGAGAAACTTTTGACCATAGGTGGCGCCACCTGTAGACGCACATGCGCCAAACGCAATCCCAAGCGAGGTCTCATGGTAAGGTAGCTACATACCAAATTTGAGAGGAATCCAAGTAGCGGTTGTCAAGTTATGCTCCGGAAACGAAATGTTACGGAATGACCCTAGGTGGCGCCACCTGTAGACGCACATGCGCCAAACGCAATCCCAAGCAAGGTCTCATGGTATGGTAGCTGCATACCAAATTTGAGAGGAATCCAACTGGCGGTTGTCAAGTTATGCTCCGGAAACGAAATGACGGACGTACGGACATCCGGACGGACGGACGGACGGACGGACAAGCTGAAACCAGTATACGCCCCCTACACTACGTGTCGGGGGGTATAATTATCTCATCTGTGTATTGAGAAGTGCTGTGAGCACCAGGGTGAATTGATCTGAGTTTTGTCGTATCATTGCTGTACAATTGAACCGAAAACTTGACATCTGTTTTAGCTGTAGTAAATGTTTGTAGAATTATTACATATTTTGTGTTGGTGTTTCTACTTTCGTTCGCCCTCTTCACGTCCGTCATGACAGACCACAGTCCATGTTGAGACATCACCAGATAAACGCAATTCGTTTTGTGACAGGTACCTACTTGTAACAGAGCCGATCTAATGCTGCCATTTTATAGCTGCGCACAACTGACTATGAACCTAAGGTTTGACCTAAATGGTAACTGACTGTGACCAACGTTTCATACAAAGTCCAGTTCAAGATTTCAGAATGGTGGACAACAATAAACATGGTAAAAGTTCATGCTTTAAAAATAACACTCCACCTCCTCCCCCCGGCCACCACCACTGCCAACGTACTCAGTAATACATGAATATCTCTGAGACCATTGCATGGATGCACACTTCAATTTCCCTGCTATTATATGTAATATAATAAAAGATCAGTATTTAACTAATTTTGTGAGACTAAAACACTGCAAATTGTAACCTATTTTAACTAGAACAGCATCAGAAAACCTACCTAAACTGAAATCAGGAATGTGTAGAGTAAATAACATTAGAACTATGAGGACTGGTCTGGCCTTGACCAAAATATTGATACATCAGAGTTTGATTCTGTATCCTGTCAGAGATAAACCAATCAGTCAGCAGACATCAGACTGGGGCGGTATAAATACTCATCATCTCAGGATAACAACTGGATAGGATGATAATATAAACAACCAAATACTGATACAACAAACCTTCTCTAATCAGTAATCAATTCCCTGTTTGCCATTTGCCCTGTATGGTGCACGATATTAAACTGACCTTTTGTCCCCACATATTCCCCCATACCAGGCATGTTCTGTTCGGACTGGGTAATTCATATTAAATCATTTCTGCGCACAATTGGGGTGAGTGAGTGAAAAAGGGTTTAGCGTCGCTTTCAAAAAAATTTCAGCTATATCATGACGGGAAAGGGAAGGGAGGGGCGGGGCTACCTACTTGTAACAGAGCCGATCTAATGCTGCCATTTTATAGCTGCGCACAATTGACTATGAACCTAAGGTTTGACCTATATGGTAACGGACTGTGACCAACGTTTCATACAAAGTCCAGTTCCAGATTTCAGAATGGTGGACAACAATAAACATGGTAAAAGTACATACTTTAAAAATAACACTCCCCCACCTCCTCCCCCCGGTCACCACCACTGCCAACGTACTCAGTAATACATGAATATCTCCGAGACCATTGCATGGATGCACACTTCAATTTCCCTGCTATTATATGTAATATAATAAAAGATCAATATTTAATTTTGTGAGACTAAAATACTGCAAACTGTAACCTATTTTAACCATAACAGCATCAGAAAACCTACCTAAACTGAATCCGGAATATGTAGACTAAATAACATTAGAACTATGAGGACTGGTCTGGCCTTGACCAAAATATTGATACATCAGAGATTGATTCTGCATCCTGTCAGAGATAAACCAATCAGTCAGCAGACATCAGACTGGGGCGGTATAAATACTCATCATCTCAAGATAACAAGTGTAGCTGTTCATTCCAGTCATTATGTCAAGTGAGGCTGCGACACTACACACAGCACTGTGAACCAACATGACCAAGAAACAAATAGTCCGTGAGCTACTAGGGCTCACCTTGCACCCCCCCACTACAGACCGAAACTATGTTTTTTATGTGCTTTAGGACATGTCAAATAAGAAACAACTTGTTAACAGTCGATAAACTGGGACTCACTACCCCTTTAATTACTTTGAAATTACCCCTGTGTTAATAAGTACAATTTTTGTGACAATAGGGGGTAGGGTTACAAGAATAGTCTTATCTTCCATAATTATTATCCAATCTTTATAAAGTTGGTCACATATTATTCAGCATTGATTGCTGCATCGAATATTTACAAGATACTATCACTATTTGTTGGGTATGACGTCACACAGGGACCATACCTACAACAGTAGGAGTAGTAGCGAAAGCGGGCGTTTGAGGGTGCGTGAGGGTGTGCTTGAGCGATTGAGGGACCATTCTTGGTCCGAATGCGTCGTGTGAGGTGTCAAAGTGAAGCCTTCGGTATGTAGACGACGTCTTGAGGGATCTCCACATGATCTGTGATGTCATTGGTGACGTCATCAGTAGGAGTAGTAGCCAAAGTAGGCATTTTGAGGGTATGAAGGAAGGTTTTTGGGGTAGAGATGGACCATCCGTGGTCTAAATGGACCATGTGGGGTGTCATCTTGTAACTCTCTGCATGTAGACGACGAATGGTATGGTTTTTGTTGGAAGTTGCATCGTGCTACTCATGCGCAGTTGAGCAGTAGTAACAAAAGATGTCATTTTGGGCGTGGGCAATGACATGTTTGGGCAATTAAGGGACCCATGTTTGGTCCAAATGGACAGGTTGGGGTATCCTAGTGAAGCTTTCGTGGGATAGTCAGATAGGCGTGTTTTTTATTGGAATTCAGGCCAATCTGCGCATGCGCAGTTGGGGTGTAGTAAGTAAAGTGGTCATTCTGGAGGTGCGCAGGGGTATATCCGAGATATTGAGGTCCTATATCTCATCCAAAGATGGAGTGTAGGGTGTCATCTTGAAGCTCTCGTGGTGTAGACCACGACTTGAGTACGAGTGGTAACGAAAGCGGCCATTTTAGGGGTGCATAGTGATGTGTTTGCGAGACTGAGAGACCATTCTTGGTCCGAATGGGACGTGTGGGGTATCATATCGAAGCTTTCGTGGAACAGCGTCTGACTGGTCCGGTGTGTCATAGAAGTAGGGGATATGGCTAGCATGCACAGACAGCAAATAGTGGAAAAGGGGCACTTGAATGGTATTTTAGACTCTAGGTGGACCATTCGTGGCCCGAATGGTTTGTGTGGGGTTTTGTAGTGAAGGGCTCGTGGGGTAGCGTCGGATTGGACTGGTATCATCGCACGCATCCTGGTGTACCATATGCACTACAGGCTACAGTGTACAGGGTGCACCACAGGTACGTGCCCATGCCTGCGTTGACATCACTTTCTATCTCCAAGACCTCCAAGCTCCGACTCCAAGAGCTCTGAGCTCCGACTTCAAGAGCTCCGAGCTCCAAGTTCTCAACCGACCCATCCCACAGCTCCGAGCTCTGTAGTTTCTCAAATGGCGGCTTCTGATTGGATAAGAGCTCTATACTACTGTCAGACTGCACATTTGCAGAACGATGATACTAGGCTACACACCAGTCCAATCCGACGCTACCCTACGAGCCCTTCACTACGAAACCCCACACGACCCATTCGGACCACGGATGGTTCACCTCGAGGCTAAAATTCCATTCCAGTGCCCCTTTTCCACTATTTGCTGTCTGCGCAAGCTAGCTATATCACCTACTTCTATGACACACCTGACCAGTCGGACGCTGTTCCACGAAAGCTTTGATATGATACCCCACACGTCCCATTCGGACCAAGAATGGTCCTTCAGTCTCTCAAACACACCACTACGCACCCCTAAAATGGCCGCTTTCGTTACCACTCGTACTGGTGACGTCACCATTGACGTCACAGATGACATGGAAATCCCTCAAGTCGTGGTCTACACCATGAGAGCTTCAAGATGACACCCTACACTCCATCTTTGGATGAGATATAGGACCTCAATCTCTCAGATATACCCCTGCGCACCTCCAGAATAACCACTTTACTTACTACACCCCAACTGCGCATGCGCAGATTGGCCTGAATTCCAATAAAAAACACGCCTGTCTGACTATCCCACGAAAGCTTCAATAGGATACCCCAACCTGTCCATTTGGACCAAACATGGGTCCCTTGATTCCACAAACATGTCATTGCCCACGCCCAAAATGACATCTTTTGTTACTACTGCTCAACTGCGCATGAGTAGCACGATGCGACTTCAGGCCTTATTTTTTGACGCGAACGCTCGTTCAGGTTACGTGAAGGTTACGCAAATCATATTTTACGCGAACGGTCACCGTTCACGTGGGGCGAATTTTATCTGCCAGCAAGTCACAAGTCGGCATTGTCTGTCTGCACAAAGTGAAAATAAAATAAAAAGTGGCGACAGCGATATTTCCGCGTATACCGTCCACTTTCTCTTTCTCCTTTTGTCGACTGGCAGGCTAATTTACATGGCCGTGGTTGTTTGATAAATCATGAATTGCTTATGGCCTAGTTAAATTGTTTGTGTCGGAGTGGTTTTCGTTTTCACTGGCCAGACAATTACGCATGCCCAGATGGAAATAGGTCGGCACTGAAACTATTTGCCGAGAAGTGGAGACTGTCTGGTCGTTGGAATTGACCAATAAATTGAAATAATGGATGTTATTTGATGCACAATAAATCATTTTGAAACCCTGAACATACATTCAGAACATATTTGGCATTTTACAGCTTTAGAAATATTTAGGAATCGCATTTCGGCAAAATAATGTACCGTAAAACTCACGTAAGCACTGGAATTTTATCACGTTCAGAATACTACCGATGCCGATAGACGGTCTGTTTTGCTTCATCTCGACTAAATAACTCGTCTGAATTCTTATAGATGTCACGGTATGTATTCCTGGTTACTCGTAGCATAACGAATATTGAATATTTATTAAAAATTCCAAGTGAATCGGTAAAAATCCTTTTGTTTACGCGACGTGTGGCTTACCTCAGCAAAACCAAACGACATTTAACGATATTTTATGTTAATGAGCAGTTGGGGCAGTTTGACCAATCAGGAAGTCGGGTTACGTCAGGTGACCAGCATTTTCGCGGGTTTATTGGGGTTGAATGAGAAGGATTCGAAACACATGACCATTTTCACCCAATAAAATCGACGCATTTTTACTATTGACCTGAAATAAGGTTGTGTTGAAATGAAAGCAGAGTTGTTGCCCTTCAATTTGATATCTTTAACGGGGAGGGGCTTCCGGGATTTCGTTGCAGAAGCTTGTAAACAAGGTGCGTTTTACGCGTTTCAACAAACTTTTCTGAATAAATGACGCTCTGTTTTACATTTGTAGACGATCTTCACATAACTAAGCGTATTTTTTAGTAATAAACACCGAACTCACGTGAAATAATTAATGAAATAATACGTTTTATTTGGAGTAAGCCGTGTCTGGTTTGATTTTTCCACACGTGGCTCCAAATTGTTTCGAAAATTTACGTAACCTTTCACGTAACCGATCGGTTACGCAACGAGGTTGGTGCGTAACCGAACGATCGGTTACGTACGCTAAAAATCACGCAAACGGTAAATCGTTCACGCCAGATTTTGAAAAAATAAGGCCTGGACTTCCAACAAAAACCATACCATTCGTGGTCTACATGCAGAGAGTTACAAGATGACACCCCACATGGTCCATTTAGACCACGGATGGTCCATCTCTACCCCAAAAACCTTCCTTCACACCCTCAAAATGACTACTTGGGCTACTACTCCTACTGATGACGTCACCAACTAGAGGTTCCGCTTTGACCCTTGAGTTGCCGCTCCGGCATGAAGCCTATGCTGGTTGTTTTTTTGAGCAAAAACATACGTCTCCCCCAACCTCCCACCTTGCCTTGAATGGGCACATAATTTAAGGAAAAGTGCTATAAAATGAATGTAGCAATAAGTATCTTAAACAAAGCTGCGTATCTAAAAATATTAATTGCAAAGAAGCGATTTTCATTGTATATACATGTACAAGTAGATGAACGGTTGGACGGACACCGGACACGGATGAATGCATGCACACATACACTAAAACCTGATCAAATGCGGGGGCCATCCCAATGAAGCTTCCATCCAAGTTTGGTGAAATTCTATCCAATAGTTCTCAAGATATCTTGCAGACCAAGCCTGTATATACATGTACAAGCAGATGGACAGACGGACGGACACCGGACGAACGCATGCACACACACCAAAACCTAGTCAAATGAGGGGGCTATCCCAATGAAGCTCCATCCAAGTTTGGTGAAATTCTGTCCAGTAGTTCTCCAGATATCTTGCAGACAAGCCCTGTATATACATGTACAAGTAGATGGACGGACGGACGGACACCGGACATGGGTGAATGCACGCACACACACCAAAACCTAATCAAATGAGGGGGCTATCCCACTGTAGCTTCCATCCAAGTGGAATGAGATTCCGTCCAGTAGTTCTCAAGATATCTTGCAGCCAAGGCCTGTACATACATGTACAAGTAGATGGACGGACGGACGGACACCGGACACGGATGAATGCACGCACATACACCAAAACCTAATCAAATGAGGGGGCTATCCCAATGAAGCTTCCATCCAAGTTTGGTGAAATTCCATCTAGTAGTTCTCCAGATATCTTGCAGACAAGCCCTGTATATACATGTACAAGTAGATAGACGGACGGACGGACACCGGACACGGATGAACGCATGCACACACACCAAAACCTAATCAAATGAGGGGGCTATCCCAATGAAGCTTTCATCCAAGTTTGGTGAAA
>JAVTVY010050300.1:0-24679 GCA_036873755.1 Hanleya hanleyi
CCTCCATCTACCATACAAGCAGACCGGGATAACTGACATACATACATGTCTCCTCCATCTACCATACAAGCAGACCGGGATAACTGACATACATACATGTCTCCTCCATCTACCATACAAGCAGACCGGGATAACTGACATACATACATGTCTCCTCCATCTACCATACAAGCAGACCGGGATAACTGACATACATACATGTCTCCTCCATCTACCATACAAGCAGACCGGGATAACTGACATACATCCATGTCTCCTCCATCTACCATACAAGCAGACCGGGATAACTGACATACATCCATGTCTCCTCCATCTACCATACAAGCAGACCGGGATAACTGACATACATCCATGTCTCCTCCATCTACCATACAAGCAGACCGGGATAACTGACATACATCCATGTCTCCTCCATCTACCATACAAGCAGACCGGGATAACTGACATACATCCATGTCTCCTCCATCTACCATACAAGCAGACCGGGATAACTGACATACATACATGTCTCCTCCATCTACCATACAAGCAGACCGGGATAACTGACATACATACATGTCTCCTCCATCTACCATACAAGCAGACCGGGATAACTGACATACATACATGTCTCCTCCATCTACCATACAAGCAGACCGGGATAACTGACATACATCCATGTCTCCTCCATCTACCATACAAGCAGACCGGGATAACTGACATACATCCATGTCTCCTCCCTCTACCATACAAGCAGACCGGGATAACTGACATACATACATGTCTCCTCCATCTACCATACAAGCAGACCGGGATAACTGACATACATCCATGTCTCCTCCATCTACCATACAAGCAGACCGGGATAACTGACATACATCCATGTCTCCTCCCTCTACCATACAAGCAGACCGGGATAACTGACATACATACATGTCTGTTGCCATGAGGGGAAGATTAATTGTCTCTACATGACTGTACATGGTTAGCCACACATGTCCAGCTATATCATATCGTAGTTAGTTATATCGTCGCTATATGGCTGAATTACTGCTGAATGCGACGTTAAACCCCAACTCACTCACTCACTCACTCCGATACCATTCAAATGCATCATGAATCTACATGGTGATCGTGCTGTTTTGGCACAAAGAGATTAGTGTCTCACTTCTTTGTCATCTACTGAATCTGAACATTTCGAATAGAAAGCCCAGCTGAACATAGGAGGATTATTTGTTTGGTTCTAACAAAATTCCCTTTGCAGCGACTCAAGTCGATGAATTAAAATTAGAGACAAGTTTAGTTCGTTCTCTCGCTCATCATATCGTCTCTCTTTTGTAGGCACAATAGACTCGGGTAATTGATGGAGCTACAAATGCATGTTATATTATTAAAATCCTCCCGTATCTATACCATCAAATGAACTACATGCCCCAAAGCTATGATCTTATCACTCTATTCGGGTAACCGAGCATTTAACCCGTACTCTTAATCTCTAAGTAAAACATTACGAACGGGCCGGCGTGTTCTTTAATTTAATTACCGTACTCTTAAATAATTTTACTTAAACTTCTGTCATCTCACGCGTATCTTTGATACCGTAGATATTCTGTAACCATATGTGATTTTTTTTTATACTTTTGCAAACCATATAAATGGAATATATTTTCCATAATCCCAGACAAATCTGTGCATTCATCGACACTACGGCTTCAAACAGAACCAGGTAAGCTTGTTGTAAGATTCACGGGGCATGAAGAAATGAGTGAGCGGGATCCAGCGGGGGTGGGGCGCTTGGAATGTGGGGGGGGGGGAGTAGCTAAATGGGCTAAAATACCCACACCCAATAAATCTTTCATAATACCGTGCAGTTTTATTTTTCGAAAGAAACATATGAAATGGGACGGCAGTTAGGTACAATCGAGTGTAATATGGACGAGCAAGACTTTTCGGTGTTCGGTGTAGTGAATATCCTATCTGTGTCAGTAAATATAGCTTTTTTAACTGCGACTGTTAATATATTGACAGATCATAATTACTGTGCATGAACATAACTTGTAATCACTGAGTTAGGCTATACATCGGAAATTATAGCTGCCTCCTATACTTACATAAATATATTTATTTACTTAGACATATTGGAATTTATTAATGGGTTTGACTGTGAGTTCGCCAACCATGGATTTTATAATACTGGTATCTACAATTTTATTCCAAGCCGGCATTTGCGTACACTTCGCCATCCATTTTTTGTCCGAACATACCCCCACTGTCTTGAAATTAAGGTTCCAGTAAGGAAATAAAAAAAAGAACATGATAAAATACAAAAGAAACCGTGCGTGTTCCCGAAGGTCTCTTAACTCTTCGTTGTTAAAGAATTCTTGGGATCATAGACAGTGTTTTTTATGTGTGCGTGTATTTTTTTAAAATTCAGAGCATCTGCATGAACTAACAGCTGGCAGAAGATAGAATGCTCAAATGATGCACATATATAGCAAGTTTATGGTACATGTACCACGTAGCTTTCATTTGTAGCTCCATCGTAGCGTATACGATTTATGTTCAGTCAATCCGATCCACAAGGCGGAATTGTGCGCTCAAGAAGGCAGTCATGAAAGGCGCCGAAAAGTTCACAAAGACGTTGATATGAGGTCGGAGAGAGCATGTTAACAGATAAACAACCAATCAGTGTATCTACAGCTCATAAACATCTCCTTAGTTCACTCATGCGTAACGTCTATAGCGTTTTTTTAAAACATGAATCCTTATTAATAGAGATCTGAAGTGGTGATATGCCTGAGGCTAAGGTTGCAGGTGTCATATACTGATTTGTACTCTGAACCTCCATTGTGCTGAAAAACAGCAAATACTCCGCCAGTCTATGTTGTTGTATACAAACTACATGGCGCACCGTATCGGGTTGCTGTCATTTTCCTGTAATATATTGCCGCGATGATAGGCATGTTTTGCACAGACAGACAAAGAATGTTAAAAGCCTGGCAATTTACTGACGATTTTAACTCGAGACTGTATTTATGTGCCAATTCGGGCAGACCAAGGTCTTCACTAACTGGCTTGCTGACTAGAGACCTGCTGTTGCACCTGTCGTCACCGTAAAATCTCTTACATCAACGGTAACATGAACCAAAGTTATAAGACCATGTATGATGAATGCCTAAGATAAGGGATGAAAGGGGTAATATTTCATGTCTCTGATATCAAGGGATAAAAAATGTAACATTTATTTACATTTCACCGGTTATCCTTAATTTTCATATGAAATTCACACATGTTTGGAATTGTGATATCAGCGCCGCTTTCTAGCAAGCGTCAGATGCGACATTCCATATTCAGCCGTCGTCCATAAAAGAATTTCCGCGTCATTATTCGAAAGACGTATTTCGTATGATAGTTAGCACTAATTCTAAATGTGTATGAAATATAAAAAAAATAAAAATATAGGATGGTTTCCTACAAGAGATATCGGTCAACAGTTTTCAATGATGCGAACAAATTGAACAGCAAACAGCTGTACACATTGCATGCCGTGGTACCATATGTTAGTTGTTGGTCAAGTCGTGATATATCTATCCAGTTATTATAGGCATATTGGTGGTCAATGCTCTTTAGATACGGAACATTTATGCCGTTCTACCTAAAAGCAAGCTAAACGAATACACGAGAACAGCATCGATGATATATAATTGTGAATATATTCTTTATCCCAAACTTAACTTCCGTTCTACAATGTTCACAAATCCATCTTCGAAATACGATTATGGAATAGCCGACGACGTCGGCGGTGGTGACGTTTGAAAGGCGTGTAAGAACGGAGAAACCGTCGAGGGAGTGATATCACCAACCCTCACCCGTACACAAAACCATGAAGCAGAGAGATGTTGACAAGTGGGTAAAATTGTACATTGACCAAGATAACGGTTTTCCGATGACGGACACAGAGGAAGTTAATAGACTAGTATCCTGTCTAAACGACCTTGAGGAATCTGATTGTATGAAATTCCTACATGCCGTCCATCAACTCCCATCGGTGACGATTGTCACGGAACAAGTGGCTGATAGACCAGAACCGATGGCAATGCGTATTGCAGTCCCCTACCCCACCCCTCAGCAAGTGGTGAAGTATGTGAAATCGGAGCTTCGATTAGATCGGAGCTGATGAATTAAATTTAATGCTCGGAATTACAGTGTTTAAAACTTATGATGGAGAACAATAAAGTTACTGAGGACAGGGTACTCCAGTATTTTAAGCAATATCTATCTCGCCAGAACAATCGGGTGAAATAGCTATGGAAGATTATATCTCATCAATGCAAAGAACCAAGTGAAGCTTCGAAAAGGCTGCAAGAGAGAACATAAATCGAATAAAATGCAATGAGTATTAACATTGTGTAGCCCCGACATTGTCTCAGAGCATGCCACGTATACAAATGTACATACAGGGTACGCATCTTCGTTACACCAAGTCAGTTTTCTAAATTCACGCTTCGAATATTCAATATTAGCCAACCTAAACTCTTCAAGGTTAGAAGTGTAAATTCCACCTACGAATAAGTCCGAACTTTGATTATGTCGGTGACGTCGTCACCCCTCACCCCCCCTCCCCCCTCCCGTAGCTATAGGTAGGGGAAGCGATGGCCCAATGTTTTTTTTAGCATGGTATCCATATACCAAAGTTGGAAAGAGTTATGCCAGCCTCAACTTTTATTGTCTGGGAAATGAAATTTCTAGGTTGACCTCCAGGTGGTACCACCTACTGGTGTGTTTGTGTGAAGGGAAAGCGATCACAAACGCCCTCTTGTGGCGTGATATCCGCATACCATTTTTTTTAAAGAATCCGTTATGACTTCTAAATTTTACTGTCCGAAAACGAAATTTCTAAGCTTGGCCCACAGGTGGCGCCACCCAAGGGTGTGGCAAGATATCAACTTCAACTTTATTTTTCCACACTGGTCACAATTCGTGACATAAGTGGTAAAGATAGGTATATACATTTCGTGCGGAGGTTGTATCAATACAGTGGTTACAATAATACATACACAATACAATTGAAATATACATAGTTCACACAGGTACTTTACAACGCATAAAAGACAGTTTTTCATTCACTTATGTACATATATGCATTCTGTGAAACATACTTCCAGTTTATACATACATTCTACACACAAATTAAATGTCTCCAAGTAGTAGAAGGTAAAATAGATTATTTTTTTTCGACAAGTGAATTGATAATTATAGCACATATAGTGTGCACCGTTGCCTTCGTCAATATAGGTAATAAATATATATATTTATATAATATACACACAATTAGCAAATAATTGGTCCGCATATCACTCTAATCGATTAAGGTCATCAAGCCATCATGCTCCTCCTCTGAATGGACCGAAAAGCCGAAAGTCTCAGAGAAGGGCTTGGGGCATAGGCGGACCTTGAGACGTGTCACATTGGGCTATATGAGATCATATCCACCCCGTTCCCATCCTATGGGATATAATCCCATAGGATGGGGGAGGTAGATATGGTCGACTAAAGTTGAATAACATATTTAAAATGGTGGTGTATCAATAAACATTTCTAACTGATGAGGAGTTAATTAAAATTGAATTTTGTACATGGAAAAAAATTATATATATATATACAACATTGCAAAATACAAGCATTAGAAATATTATAAAATGGGAAATTTTTTCAAGATAGCTGAGACAAACAAGCTTAACTTTTTCAGCGTTTTCATGCGACTTGAATTAAAAAGTTCCGAATATTTGAGATCCAAGTCACCTGTTAAATAGTACTGTGAAATATAATTGATTCTGAGATGGTGAAAATGGGTACAATGGAAGATGTAATGACGTTCGTCTCCAATTGTGTTCAAGTTGCAAAGGGTACATATTCTTTCTAATCTCGGAGTTTTCGTCCATCTGCCGACTTCTATTGGTAGTCTGTGATTACACAGTCTATATTTGACTAGAGGATGATAAATTTTGAAAGGTAATAGGTATAGATAGTTTTCGAGGTGTATCGCAGTTTTAAAGTTTGAGTAATGAAGACCTTTTGAAGAGTTACTCACAATGGTTGACCAGGTCTGTTGATACTGATCTTTTTGTAGCTGTTCGATATACTTTGTGAACCGATACATCCTCCCCACAGCGCATGCTCCATTTCGCAGGCTCCATTATCCATCCCAGCCTCCAATAGCGGAAGTTGCCCTTTACTACGTTGCTATGACGTATAGGGAAAACCCCACGTACGCACGGTTCAGTTTGAATCTGGCCGAACAACTCTTTCACTTTTGCACATGAGCGAACTACTTTTCATATGCTCTGTCAAGATAAACAGGGAAAATAATCTCCAGAAATTCTTTTCAACGCTAGGTCAACAGAGGTATTATGCGGACTTGAAAAGTAATCGAAATATTCGGCAAACATCTATTTTACTATATATGATGTCACTTCCGGCGATGTGCGCGAAGGCCCCGAATCCGGTCCAAAAATCTGACTGGTGGCTGGGGTACTATTAGACCCCCCAGCGAGGTGGTTGATATCGATATACCAAATTTGAGAAAAATCCGGTCATTCAATTGTTTTGTCGTGGAAACAAAATTTTAAGTTGGCCCTGGGTGGCGCCTCTTATATATGTTTCCTTGGTGAGTTAGCTTTATACTGATTAGACTCTGCGGAACAAATAGTGTGCCAAAGAGGGTTCTTCAGGAAAGTGCAGATGTAACATTTTCGATGTTTCGACGATGAATTTCAGTGATGTTTTCCTCGCGCAAACTGCATTCCTGCAACGCGAACTTTTCCGACAAAATAAACTGTCAAAAATGGTCAAGCTTGGCAAGGTTTATAGGAGTTATATGCTCGACTATATGCCAATGGAACGGCTAGAATATGTAATTTTGATTGACGGTAGCCTTGTAAATTTCAGCAAGGCATTTTGTCGTTCGTTGTTTTATTCGAGATGGTTACCGCCATAGTGGGACAAGTCAAGTTAGTCCCCTGCATGATAAAATAAAATAAAAATGTACACGTAATTTTCTGACAACAGAATTTCCGACAACATCAGATTCGGATTGTGGACACTCTCGAGTATAGCCGCCATTTTTATCTCGTTCTGTCCAGTGATTCAGGCGTGTATGCATATTTAAGCGCCAAACATATATCCACATTTGATTGACATGTAGCTATATTTCCACGAGAGATATCGTATAAAGTAGCTGTATATGGATAGCTGTGACTTGTACACCAGGAATTCCTCAGAGTGATCGATCACCGATATGACCCAGATAGCCGTATAACCCAGATATATATGTAACAAGATACACATGTCTGATCTTGTGTAAGGTACCGAGGGATTCCCAGGATATAGAACTCGGGCAAATATTTTGTGGAAAAGGTTATTTTCTATGTATTTAGACATTTTCTCAAGAAATTGCAGCTTACATAACGCCAGTAATTGTAGCGCGTGCCAAGGTCCCAGGTGTTGTCAGCGATATTGGTCTCAGTGATACGTGTAGGAGTGCACTTTTGGCTCACTTAATTGGTGACCCTTTCGATCATCTACTCGCTTGAGTCTAATCTACTCGCGTGAGACTAATCTAGGGAAACGATCCATCTGAAACTACTTTCGATAGCTATTTCTGGTAAAGGCCATGAAGCGAGGTGGATGTGCCATCCAATCAGACTAAGGCCAAACGCATGCGGGACCGTTGCTGTTGTAACATACTTAATAGCAGTCTTGAAAAAGTGAATATGCCACAATTGACTTGCTGTAGAGATCTGAAACTTCATGTATGTATTATTGAGAGCTTTCTGACTATATGTGAGCACGTTTCTGGACATGAGCAGTGTGACTAACGTCACAGGACCTACGAAGTAGAGTAGGCATTAGGACTCGGAACGCGAACTGAACTCTTGGAAATCCCCGCCCCCAGTTAGAATCCTGCCTATATTAAGATGGGCACCGCCCAAGTCAGAATCGCCAGTGATTTTCATCAAAAATCACCAGAAATTTTCATCAAAAGTAGGTCAGCTCAAGACTTGTTGTAACAATCTCCTGCTGCGCCTTCATTCCAAAAATAAATAACTATCGCCGATTTAATTTTACAATTTGTTAACTAAAGAAAACAGATTGAATAATAAAAAAGTTCAGTAGATTTCAAGCTTTACGTGTGAAAATATATCGATCTCTTTAATGGTTTTCAGTGCCCTTGTCCAGGATCAAAACAACTTTTTGAATCGCATTATTTTCCCAACAATACAACAAATTTTTATATATAGTACTATAGTAGAAAGGTAGCATTTATGTAGTTTACGGTAATTCAACTCAAGACCAACACCTTCTCTGCACAAGATAATGATTTCATGCCATTCTCCTGAGCATAATCGGTACAAAGACGAATAAATAGCGTCTACTTACTTTATCTAGTTAAATTCTACCCAAAGAAAATAAATTAAGACACTTTAAACTAGCACATGCAGTCATGGCTTTGTTTCACCCTCAGTAAACTTTTATCGTTGTTGCTCACGCAGACTATTCTGAAGGATGATGCCACATCTTTCTTTCTTCGGCTGACTTAATTGGTTGATGTAGTATATTTCACCAACAGTGCGTAACTGTAACTTGACCTGAATTTGACGCCTGATGTGATCTGTGAGGAAATGTTTCAAGGATGTGAAATAGGATACACGTTAAAGGCCACAGCTTACATATATCTCTAGCAATATACTGAATTGTGTGTAGGCTGGCAAGTTGGTAATAGCAGTGTAGTTAAATGCACTAACAAATGATGGAAAATTAGCATTTCATATTTCATTATCCCATCACGTTTTATACTGTGTTATATATACAGTGAAACATACAGCCAAGGGTTCCCGATGGGCATGACAGTGCACTCGCTGAGCTATCAATAAATAATAAAAAAAATAATTATCAATCAAATTCTCAGCAGAATTCGGTCAGCTCAGAACTTGTTGGTAACAATGCCCTAATGCACGTTCGTGCCAAAAATCAAGGTTCTCTAATGGACGACGGCTGGATTATGAATGACGGACTAGACGCTTGTAATTATGTCAATGGTTCTCCTTATTTTGCCGACGAAAGGACTCGGATGGACTGACTGACTCACTCACTCACTCATTACCGGACAATTTGCGATCTGTAGCCTATTTCGTAGGAAAATATTTCTGGGAATAATGCTTTTAAAACTTTTGTCAACTTTCTCAATTTGTGGTTTCCAAATCTTTAATTTGTAATTGATATGTTCAAACAGATATGTGGAGAATAAATAGAGGGCCTTTGTGGTGCCCAGCAACAGATATATTTAAATTATCTATTTCCAGACATTGGAACTTTCCATAGAATGTAGATATTCTCTATAATGCGCTATAATTTTTTGTGGGAAAAATATTCCCACCTGTGTTTGCCCTTAAATCAATCGTCATCTGCTGTCAATTTGGAAGTTATGTATTAGTAGAATATGTTTAGAGACTTCTGGCCCAACGTTATATGTAATAATCCCGCTCCCTACTTTTTTGTTACTTAAGATGTAATAATCCCTATTTTTTTACATAATATGTTTTGTTACTTATGAAGTAATAATCCCCGTTTTGTTACTTCATATATAATACTCCTTAAAATAGAGCATCACCTCAGTTCTATTTTTAGATCCTGACATCATTGGGAAAACCCCTGTTCTATTGTTATTTCTTGTTCTTTTGTTAGTTCTCGACAAGTACAGACGCGTCTAGGCAGCACAATAGACTCCCCATAAACAAAGAGTGGTGAGTCATACTATTGTTAATTCCCCTGCTCCTTTGTCATTTCTTGACAAGTACAGACTTGTCAGGTCCCATCCCATAACTAAATATCTCTTCACAAAGGTCACAGTGTTTCCGCTTTCTCTACTACTCATTCTGTCTGATTAAAAAAAGAGTGGTGAGTCATACTATTGTTAATACTCCTGTCCCTTTGTCTTTAATTCTCGACAAGTACAGAAGCGTCACAATGTAGTGATTATGTGATTGCATCAGTGATTTACTGATTGCATCAGTGATTGTACGATTCTGTAAATGATTGCATCAGTGATTTTGTGATTGAGTAAATGATTGATTCAGTGATTTTGTGATTGCATCAGTGACTTTGTGATTGCATCATTGATTGTATGATTCTGTAAATGATTGCATCAGTGATTTTGTGATTGTGTAAATGATTGATTCAGTGATTTTGTGATTGCATCAGTGATTTTGTTATTGCATCAGTGATTGTATGATTCTGTAAATGATTGCATCAGTGATTTTGTGATTGCAGCAGTGATTTTGTGATTGTATCAGTGATTTTGTGATTGCATCAGTGATTTTGTGATTGAATTCTTTGAATCAGTGATTTTGTGGAAGATTGAATGATTCCCTCATTATGCGGATTATTGATTAAATGAGTGATTGAATCAGTGAGTAATTGAGACAGTGATTGTATAAATGACACATTGAATCAATGTGTGTGTGTGAATGATTAGCCACCAATCAGAGCGCAGCTCTTCTATTGTCTAACAATATCCACCAATCAGAGCGCAGCTCTTCTATTGTCTAAAAATATCTCCCAATCAGAGAACAGCTCTTCTAAGAACCATGAGTCATGCTCTAGATTATTGTAGAAAACCCTATTCTGTTCTTATTTCTTGCTATTTCCCTGCTTCTTTGTTATTTCTTGACATAAACAAAGAGCTATGAGTCACGCCATTCATTGTCTTCACAGCTAAATAGTTGCTCCTGACACAACCTTATATGTAATAATCCTCAAAATAGTGTTTTTGTTACTTAATATCTAATAATCCGCATTTTATTGCTTAATATTTTTTGTTACTTAATAAGTAATAATCCCCATTTTGCTACTTCATATGTATTAGTCCTTTTTATCTCATTTGTTTCCTATGTAAGTTATATTTATAGAGCATCACCTCGGTTCTATTTTTAGATCTTGACATTATATGGAAATCCCCTGTTCTATTGTTATTTCCTGCTCCTCTGTCTTTAGTTCTCGACAAGTACAGACGCGTCTATGTTGAACAATAGACAATAAACAAGGAGTGGTGAGTCATGCTCTACATATATTATAATTCATATTGTTTATCGGACAGGTCCCATCCCATAACTAAAGATCTCTCCACAAAGGTCACAGTGTTTCCGCTTTCTCTACTACTCATTCTGTCTGGACTTAAAATATGCTTTAATTACTATTCATTGTATTGCTATAGTCTACCCCCCGCACGGTTCAATAGTAGCTCATTTAGAGTGAGGATAGTCCAATCATGCGTTTTCATAGTCTTCAATAACTAACGCATCTAGGTAGAACAATGGTCTCCTCATAAACAAATAGCTATGAGTCACGCCATTCATTGTCTTCACAGCTAAATAGTTGCTCCAGACACAATCTTATATGTAATAATCCTCAAAATAGTGTTTTTGTTACTTAATATCTAATAATCCCCATTTTATTGCTTAATATTTTTTGTTACTGAAGTAATAATCCCCATTTTGCTACTTCATATGTATTAGTCCTTTTTATCTCATATGTTTCCTATGTAAGTTCTATCTATAGAGCATCACCTCAGTTCTATTTTTAGATCTTGACATTATATGGAAAACGCCTGCTCTATTGTTATTTATTGCTCCTTTGTCTTTAATTCTTGACAAACGTGCCCCCGCACCTATGCAGAACATGTCTCCTCATTAAAAAAAGAGTGGTGAGTCATACTATTGTTAATACTCCTGTCCCTTTATCTTTAATTCTCGACAAGTACAGAAGCGTCACAATGTAGTGATTGTTAGTGATTATGTGATTGCATCAGTGATTTACTGATTGTATCAGTGATTGTATGATTCTGTAAATGATTGCATCAGTGATTTTGTGATTGTGTAAATGATTGATTCAGTGATTTTGTGATTGCATCAGTGATTTTTGATTGCATCAGTGACTATGATTGTGTAAATGATTGCATCAGTGATTTTGTGATTGTGTAAATGATTGATTCAGTGATTTTGTGATTGCATCAGTTATTTTGTGATTGCATCAGTGATTGTATGATTGTGTAAATGATTGCATCAGTGATTTACTGATTGCATCAGTGATTGTATGATTCTGTAAATGATTGCATCAGTGATTTTGTGATTGTGTAAATGATTGATTCAGTGATTTTGTGATTGCATCAGTGATTTTTGATTGCATCAGTGACTATGATTGTGTAAATGATTGCATAAGTGATTTTATGATTGCATCAGTGATTTTATGATTGTATCAGTGATTTTGTGAGTGCATCAGTGATTTTGTGATTGAATTCTTTGAATCAGTGATTTTGTGGAAAATTGAATGAATCCCTCATTATGCGGATTATTGATTAAATGAGTGATTGAATCAGTGAGTAATTGAGACAGTGATTGTATAAATGACACATTGAATCAATGTGTGTGTGAATGATTAGCCACCAATCAGAGCGCAGTTCTTCTATTGTGTAACAATATCCACCAATCAGAGCGCAGCTCTTCTATTGTCTAAAAATATCTCCCAATCAGAGAACAGCTCTTCTAAGAACCATGAGTCATGCTCTAGATTATTGTAAAAATCCCTATTTTGTTCTTATTTCTTGCTATTTCCCTGCTTCTTTGTTATTTCTTGACAGACTTATCCCCGCATTTAGGTAGAACAATAGTCTCTCCATAAGCAAAGAGTGGTGAATCATGCTCTACATTATCATCATAGCTAAATGGATGGAATTTCTTTGCCCCCACATATACTATGATGCATGTAGTCTTCAGTTTTATCGGACATTCCCCATCCCATAACTAAAAATCTCTCCACAAAGGTCACAGGGTTTCCGCTTTTCGCTTTCTCTACTACTCATTTTATCTGAACTTTAAAAATACGCTTTCTTTACTACTGATGATATAACTAAAGTCTACCCCACGCGGTTCACATAGTACCTCATTAGGAGCAAGGATAGTCCAATTATGCGTACATGATATTGCTTTCTTTGTATACTACTTCTCCAAATTCAGTGTGTATTATTTTTACTATAAAGTCTGTATAATAAGACCTTGCCATCCCTGCTCCTTTGCAGAAGAATAGACTCCCCATAAACAAAGAGCTATGAGTCATGCTCTACATCGTTATCACAGCTAACTTGGATAAAGTTGTATTTGCCCACACATTGACAGTATTGGGAAAACCGCTTTTCTAATCTTATTCCTTGCTAATTCCTGTTCCTTTGTATTTAATTCTAGACAAGTACAGACGCGTCTATGCAGAGCCATTCCCATAAATAAAGAGTGACGAGTCATGCTCTACATCGTTGTCATAGCAAACTTGGATAAATTTATATTTGTCCACACACTGACAGTATTGGGAAAACCCCTATTCTATTCTTATTTCTTGCTAATTCCTGTTCCTTTGTCTTCAGTTCTCGACAAGTACAGACGCGTCTACGCAGCACAATAGACTCCCCATAAACAAAGCGATGAGTCATGCTCTACATCGTTATCACAGCTAACTTGGCGAAATTTTATATTTCCCCACACGCTGACATCATTGATAATTCCATGCTCTTTTGTTATTTCTAGACAGATTTGACAACTGCCTTTAGGTAGGACAATAGTCTCTCCATAAACAAAGAGCCGTACACGCTCACACACTAACATTATTGGGAAAACCCAACTTCTATTGTTATTTCTTGACAGATATACCTACAATTAAACCCTGAACAGTCCTACCTGAGAAAAATAGAACATTTGGTAATTATGGGGCGGACTTGAATGCAGCTGTAAGTATTTGCGAATTTACGAGATTTTTTTTCATCACTCTCAGAGATTTAAATGGCTAGAGTGATTGCTGTATTGCTGAAGTATAGCGGACTCGTCAGTATGCATTAAGTGAGTGTTATTGAGGGAGTGATATCAGCTCTTGGATAAAATATCAGAATAAACTGCAACGAGATATTCATTCAATCATTACAATCTTTTTGAAAACTTAAAATTCTGTATTGTATATATCCACCATAGTTGTAAAGCGGATCATATACATGTATTATCGTAACACAATGCTAAAAGCTGTCCAATATTTTATGTGAATTCAAACGTGCATGGATCGGACAATAGCATCCATTAAATACCTCACTGACCACGATGCTGCCAGGTGTAGCCCTGTCCGACCTGTGAATCACAGACAAGCAGGACATTAAAATAAAAGTACATATTTGCATTATATTACCTCGGCAATACAGTTAACATTTCCTCAACGGGAATAGTCTACTTTTGTTTAAAAAAAAATGGGAATTATTACTTATTAAGTAACAAAAAATATTAAGCAATAAAATGCGGATTATTAGATATTAAGTAACAAAAACACTATTTTGAGGATTATGACATATAAGGTTGTGTCAGGAGCAACTATTTAGCTGTGAAGACAATGAATGGCGTGACTCATAGCTCTTTGTTTATGAGGAGACTATTGTTCTACCTAGATGCGGGGACAAGTATGTCAAGAAATAACAAAGAAGCAGGGAAATAGCAAGAAATAAGAACAGAATAGGGTTTTCTACAATAATCTAGACCATGACTCATGGTTCTTAGAAGAGCTGTTCTCTGATTGGGAGATATTTTTAGACAATAGAAGAGCTGCGCTCTGATTGGTGGATATTGTTAGACAATAGAAGAGCTGCGCTCTGATTGGTGGCTAATCATTCACACACACACACATTGATTCAATGTGTCATTTATACAATCACTGTCTCAATCACTCATTTAATCAATAATCCGCATAATGAGGGAATCATTCAATCTTCCACAAAATCACTGATTCAAAGAATTCAATCACAAAATCACTGATGCAATCACAAAATCACTGATACAATCACAAAACCACTGATGCAATCACAAAATCACTGATGCAATCATTTACAGAATCATACAATCACTGATGCAATCACAAAATCACTGATGCAATCACAAAATCACTGAATCAATCATTTACACAATCACAAAATCACTGATGCAATCATTTACAGAATCATACAATCAATGATGCAATCACAAAATCACTGAATCAATCATTTACTCAATCACAAAATCACTGATGCAATCATTTACAGAATCGTACAATCACTAATGCAATCAGTAAATCACTGATGCAATCACATAATCACTACATTGTGACGCTTCTGTACTTGTCGAGAATTAAAGACAAAGGGACAGGAGTATTAACAATAGTATGACTCACCACTCTTTTTTTAATCAGACAGAATGAGTAGTAGAGAAAGCGGAAACACTGTGACCTTTGTGAAGAGATATTTATTTATGGGATGGGACCTGACAAGTCTGTACTTGTCAAGAAATGACAAAGGAGCAGGGGAATTAACAATAGTATGACTCACCACTCTTTGTTTATGGGGAGTCTATTGTGCTGCCTAGACGCGTCTGTACTTGTCGAGAACTAACAAAAGAACAAGAAATAACAATAGAACAGGGGTTTTCCCAATGATGGCAGGATCTAAAAATAGAACTGAGGTGATGCTCTATTTTAAGGAGTATTATATATGAAGTAACAAAACGGGGATTATTACTTCATAAGTAACAAAACATATTATGTAAAAAAATAGGGATTATTACATCTTAAGTAACAAAAAAGTAGGGAGCGGGATTATTCATATAACGTTGGGCCAGAAGTCTCTAACTATATTGGCTCTACTGTTCGAAATTATCTTTACGTAATTTATTCATATCTGTATTTTGTTCAAGGCCATGAGGTAGATATTGTAATATTCCAACAGTATAGGCTCTACGGTATAGTTTGGATATCGCTCTGCAAAAAATGGAGACCGCCGATTCCCAAGTCATCTTTGGGATGGTGTAGCGCACCCAAATGCGTTTGATTATGCTTTAGCAGGATTAGGAAGAGCCTCTCCGTCAATCTTAGAAGCAGACCAGGAATACACCACATGACGAACCCCCCTCCCCCGTCCACCCTCCAAGCAGAGCACGAATACATTGGAAGGGCTCCTCCATCTGCAATACAACCAGACTAGGAATATATCACACAAAGAGTCCCTTCATCTATCATACACGTAGATCAGGAATACACCACAGGAAGAACCCCTCCGTCTATCCCACAAACATTGCAACCAACGAAATTATACTGAACATGGGGAGCACATCCGTCAACCATAGAAGACAAGAACCTACCAGACAGGCAGCCAAGGTATACACCACAAGGAACCCAAGAAGAGCCCCCCCCCCCATATTCCATGCAAGCAGACCAGGAATAATACACCACCAGAAAATCCCCTCCATCTATCATACAAGCAGACCGGAAATACACGGAGATTTCCCCGCCTCCACCGCCACATCTACTATACACCTAAAGCAGAACAGGAATACCCAATCAGAAAAGCTCTTCCATCTACCATATAAGCAGACCAGGAATACACTACAGCAAGGATTCTATACCATACCAGCAGATTCAATACCATACAAGGAGATCGTGATTACACAATACAAAGAGCCTGTGCAAACAAACCAAAAATACAACAGGAAGCGCCCCTCCATCTACCATACAAGCAGACCGGGATAACTGACATACATACATGTCTCCTCCATCTACCATACAAGCAGACCGGGATAACTGACATACATCCATGTCTCCTCCATCTACCATACAAGCAGACCGGGATAACTGACATACATCCATGTCTCCTCCATCTACCATACAAGCAGACCGGGATAACTGACATACATCCATGTCTCCTCCCTCTACCATACAAGCAGACCGGGATAACTGACATACATACATGTCTGTTGCCATGAGGGGAAGATTAATTGTCTCTACATGACTGTACATGGTTAGCCACACATGTCCAGCTATATCATATCGTAGTTAGTTATATCGTCGCTATATGGCTGAATGCGACGTTAAATCCCAACTCACTCACTCACTCACTCCGATACCATTGAAATGCATCATGAATCTACATGGTGATCGTGGTGTTTTGGCACAAAGAGAAGTAGAATATGTTTAGAGACTTCTGGCCCAACGTTATATGTAATAATGCCGCTCCCTACTTTTTTGTTACTTAAGATGTAATAATCCCTATTTTTTTACATAATATGTTTTGTTACTTATGAAGTAATAATCCCCGTTTTGTTACTTCATATATAATACTCCTTAAAATAGAGCATCACCTCAGTTCTATTTTTAGAACCTGACATCATTGAGAAAACCCCTGTTCTATTGTTATTTCTTGTTCTTTTGTTAGTTCTCGACAAGTACAGACGCGTCTAGGCAGCACAATAGATTCCCCATAAACAAAGAGTGGTGAGTCATACTATTGTTAATTCCCCTGCTCCTTTGTCATTTCTTGACAAGTACAGACTTGTCAGGTCCCATCCCATAACCAAATATCTCTTCACAAAGGTCACAGTGTTTCCGCTTTCTCTACTACTCATTCTGTCTGATTAAAAAAAGAGTGGTGAGCCATACTATTGTTAATACTCCTGTCCCTTTGTCTTTAATTCTCGACAAGTACAGAAGCGTCACAATGTAGTGATTATGTGATTGCATCAGTGATTTACTGATTGCATCAGTGGTTGTACGATTCTGTAAATGATTGCATCAGTGATTTTGTGATTGAGTAAATGATTGATTCAGTGATTTTGTGATTGCATCAGTGACTTTTGTGATTGCATCATTGATTGTATGATTCTGTAAATGATTGCATCAATGATTTTGTGATTGTGTAAATGATTGATTCAGTGATTTTGTGATTGCATCAGTGATTTTGTTATTGCATCAGTGATTGCATGATTCTGTAAATGATTGCATCAGTGATTTTGTGATTGCATCAGTGATTTTGTGATTGTATCAGTGATTTTGTGATTGCATCAGTGATTTTGTGATTGAATTCTTTGAATCAGTAATTTTGTGGAAGATTGAATGATTCCCTCATTATGCGGATTATTGATTAAATGAGTGATTGAATCAGTGAGTAATTGAGACAGTGATTGTATAAATGACACATTGAATCAATGTGTGTGTGTGAATGATTAGCCACCAATCAGAGCGCAACTCTTCTATTGTCTAACAATATCCACCAATCAGAGCGCAGCTCTTCTATTGTCTAAAAATATCTCCCAATCAGAGAACAGCTCTTCTAAGAACCATGAGTCATGCTCTAGATTATTGTAGAAAACCCTATTCTGTTCTTATTTCTTGCTATTTCCCTGCTTCTTTGTTATTTCTTGACATACTTGTCCCCGCATCTAGGTAGAACAATAGTCTCCTCATAAACAAAGAGCTATGAGTCACGCCATTCGTTGTCTTCACAGCTAAATAGTTGCTCCTGACACAACCTTATATGTAATAATCCTCAAAATAGTGTTTTTGTTACTTAATATCTAATAATCCGCATTTTATTGCTTAATATTTTTTGTTACTTAATAAGTAATAATCCCCATTTTGCTACTTCATATGTATTAGTCCTTTTTATCTCATTTGTTTCCTATGTAAGTTATATTTATAGAGCATCACCTCGGTTCTATTTTTAGATCTTGACATTATATGGAAATCCCCTGTTCTATTGTTATTTCCTGCTCCTCTGTCTTTAGTTCTCGACAAGTACAGACGCGTCTATGTTGAACAATAGACAATAAACAAGGAATGGTGAGTCATGCTCTACATATATTATAATTCATATTGTTTATCGGACAGGTCCCATCCCATAACTAAAGATCTCTCCACAAAGGTCACAGTGTTTCCGCTTTCTCTACTACTCATTCTGTCTGGACTTAAAATATGCTTTAATTACTATTCATTGTATTGCTATAGTCTACCCCCCGCACGGTTCAATAGTAGCTCATTTAGAGTGAGGATAGTCCAATCATGCGTTTTCATAGTCTTCAATAACTAACGCATCTAGGTAGAACAATGGTCTCCTCATAAACAAATAGCTATGAGTCACGCCATTCATTGTCTTCACAGCTAAATAGTTGCTCCAGACACAATCTTATATGTAATAATCCTCAAAATAGTGTTTTTGTTACTTAATATCTAATAATCCCCATTTTATTGCTTAATATTTTTTGTTACTGAAGTAATAATCCCCATTTTGCTACTTCGTATGTATTAGTCCTTTTTATCTCATATGTTTCCTATGTAAGTTCTATCTATAGAGCATCACCTCAGTTCTATTTTTAGATCTTGACATTATATGGAAAACGCCTGCTCTATTGTTATTTATTGCTCCTTTGTCTTTAATTCTTGACAAACGTGCCCCCTCACCTATGCAGAACATTAGTCTCCTCATTAAAAAAAGAGTGGTGAGTCATACTATTGTTAATACTCCTGTCCCTTTATCTTTAATTCTCGACAAGTACAGAAGCGTCACAATGTAGTGATTGTTAGTGATTATGTGATTGCATCAGTGATTTACTGATTGTATCAGTGATTGTATGATTCTGTAAATGATTGCATCAGTGATTTTGTGATTGTGTAAATGATTGATTCAGTGATTTTGTGATTGCATCAGTGATTTTTGATTGCATCAGTAACTATGATTGTGTAAATGATTGCATCAGTGATTTTGTGATTGTGTAAATGATTGATTCAGTGATTTTGTGATTGCATCAGTGATTTTGTGATTGCATCAGTGATTGTATGATTGTGTAAATGATTGCATCAGTGATTTACTGATTGCATCAGTGATTGTATGATTCTGTAAATGATTGCATCAGTGATTTTGTGATTGTATAAATGATTGATTCAGTGATTTTGTGATTGCATCAGTGATTTTTGATTGCATCAGTGACTATGATTGTGTAAATGATTGCATAAGTGATTTTATGATTGCATCAGTGATTTTATGATTGTATCAGTGATTTTGTGAGTGCATCAGTGATTTTGTGATTGAATTCTTTGAATCAGTGATTTTGTGGAAAATTGAATGAATCCCTCATTATGCGGATTATTGATTAAATGAGTGATTGAATCAGTGAGTAATTGAGACAGTGATTGTATAAATGACACATTGAATCAATGTGTGTGTGAATGATTAGCCACCAATCAGAGCGCAGTTCTTCTATTGTGTAACAATATCCACCAATCAGAGCGCAGCTCTTCTATTGTCTAAAAATATCTCCCAATCAGAGAACAGCTCTTCTAAGAACCATGAGTCATGCTCTAGATTATTGTAAAAATCCCTATTTTGTTCTTATTTCTTGCTATTTCCCTGCTTCTTTGTTATTTCTTGACAGACTTATCCCCGCATTTAGGTAGAACAATAGTCTCTCCATAAGCAAAGAGTGGTGAATCATGCTCTACATTATCATCATAGCTAAATGGATGGAATTTCTTTGCCCCCACATATACTATGATGCATGTAGTCTTCAGTTTTATCGGACATTCCCCATCCCATAACTAAAAATCTCTCCACAAAGGTCACAGGGTTTCCGCTTTTTGCTTTCTCTACTACTCATTTTATCTGAACTTTAAAAATACGCTTTCTTTACTACTGATGATATAACTAAAGTCTACCCCACGCGGTTCACATAGTACCTCATTAGGAGCAAGGATAGTCCAATTATGCGTACATGATATTGCTTTCTTTGTATACTACTTCTCCAAATTCAGTGTGTATTATTTTTACTATAAAGTCTGTATAATAAGACCTTGCCATCCCTGCTCCTTTGCAGAAGAATAGACTCCCCATAAACAAAGAGCTATGAGTCATGCTCTACATCGTTATCACAGCTAACTTGGATAAAGTTGTATTTGCCCACACATTGACAGTATTGGGAAAACCGCTTTTCTAATCTTATTCCTTGCTAATTCCTGTTCCTTTGTATTTAATTCTAGACAAGTACAGACGCGTCTTTGCAGAGCCATTCCCATAAATAAAGAGTGACGAGTCATGCTCTACATCGTTGTCATAGTAAACTTGGATAAATTTATATTTGTCCACACACTGACAGTATTGGGAAAACCCCTATTCTATTCTTATTTCTTGCTAATTCCTGTTCCTTTGTCTTCAGTTCTCGACAAGTACAGACGCGTCTATGCAGCACAATAGACTCCCCATAAACAAAGCGATGAGTCATGCTCTACATCGTTATCACAGCTAACTTGGCGAAATTTTATATTTCCCCACACGCTGACATCATTGATAATTCCATGCTCTTTTGTTATTTCTAGACAGATTTGACAACTGCCTTTAGGTAGGACAATAGTCTCTCCATAAACAAAGAGCCGTACACGCTCACACACTAACATTATTGGGAAAACCCAACTTCTATTGTTATTTCTTGACAGATATACCTACAATTAAACCCTGAACAGTCCTACCTGAGAAAAATAGAACATTTGGTAATTATGGGGCGGACTTGAATGCAGCTGTAAGTATTTGCGAATTTACGAGATTTTTTTTCATCACTCTCAGAGATTTAAATGGCTAGAGTGATTGCTGTATTGCTGAAGTATGGCGGACTCGTCAGTATGCATTAAGTGAGTGTTATTGAGGGAGTGATATCAGCTCTTGGATAAAATATCAGAATAAACTGAATGAGATATTCATTCAATCATTACAATCTTTTTGAAAACTTAAAATTCTGTATTGTATATATCCACCATAGTTGTAAAGCGGATCATATACATGTATTATCATAACGCAATGCTAAAAGCTGTCCAATATTTTATGTGAATTCAAACGTGCATGGATCGGACAATAGCATCCATTAAATACCTCACTGACCACGATGCTGCCAGGTGTAGCCCTGTCCGACCTGTGAATCACAGACAAGCAGGACATTAAAATAAAAGTACATATTTGCATTATATTACCTCGGCAATACAGTTAGCATTTCCTCAACGGGAATAGTCTACTTTTGTTTTAAAAAATGGGGATTATTACTTATTAAGTAACAAAAAATATTAAGCAATAAAATGGGGATTATTAGATATTAAGTAACAAAAACACTATTTTGAGGATTATGACATATAAGGTTGTGTCAGGAGCAACTATTTAGCTGTGAAGACAATGAATGGCGTGACTCATAGCTCTTTGTTTATGAGGAGACTATTGTTCTACCTAGATGCGGGGACAAGTATGTCAAGAAATAACAAAGAAGCAGGGAAATAGCAAGAAATAAGAACAGAATAGGGTTTTCTACAATAATCTAGAGCATGACTCATGGTTCTTAGAAGAGCTGTTCTCTGATTGGGAGATATTTTTAGACAATAGAAGAGCTGCGCTCTGATTGGTGGATATTGTTAGACAATAGAAGAGCTGCGCTCTGATTGGTGGCTAATCATTCACACACACACATTGATTCAATGTGTCATTTATACAATCACTGTCTCAATTACTCACTGATTCAATCACTCATTTAATCAATAATCCGCATAATGAGGGAATCATTCAATCTTCCACAAAATCACTGATTCAAAGAATTCAATCACAAAATCACTGATGCAATCACAAAATCACTGATACAATCACAAAATCACTGATGCAATCACAAAATCACTGATGCAATCATTTACAGAATCATACAATCACTGATGCAATAACAAAATCACTGATGCAATCACAAAATCACTGAATCAATCATTTGCACAATCACAAAATCACTGATGCAATCATTTACAGAATCATACAATCAATGATGCAATCACAAAGTCACTGATGCAATCACAAAATCACTGAATCAATCATTTACTCAATCACAAAATCACTGATGCAATCATTTACAGAATCGTACAACCACTGATGCAATCAGTAAATCACTGATGCAATCACATAATCACTACATTGTGACGCTTCTGTACTTGTCGAGAATTAAAGACAAAGGGACAGGAGTATTAACAATAGTATGACTCACCACTCTTTTTTTAATCAGACAGAATGAGTAGTAGAGAAAGAGGAAACACTGTGACCTTTGTGAAGAGATATTTAGTTATGGGATGGGACCTGACAAGTCTGTACTTGTCAAGAAATGACAAAGGAGCAGGGGAATTAACAATAGTATGACTCACCACTCTTTGTTTATGGGGAGTCTATTGTGCTGCCTAGACGCGTCTGTACTTGTCGAGAACTGACAAAAGAACAAGAAATAACAATAGAACAGGGGTTTTCTCAATGATGTCAGGATCTAAAAATAGAACTGAGGTGATGCTCTATTTTAAGGAGTATTATATATGAAGTAACAAAACGGGGATTATTACTTCATAAGTAACAATTACAAGCGTCTAGTCCGTCATTCATAATCCAGCCGTCGTCCATTAGAGAATATCCGCGTCCATAATCCAAAGATCTATTCCATTTTCCACATAACAGTATTAGCACCAAATTCAAAAAGACAATCATAGTATACATAAACATAGGCTTGTTTCCTGCAAGAGAGAAGCGGTCAGCAGTTTTCAATGATGCCGGCAAGACATCATGATGTTCCAAAAATATCAAATCCGTATCGCTGATCAGTATTCTTAATCCATAATATTCGTTGTAAAGTCATCATCTAAAGAATGATGTATCTCAGTCATGCTTTGATTGTGACTGTTCATATGATACCATGAGGATCTTGAAGTACATGGGTTCATACGGCCCCTAGCCCCGGGTTAAGCGGAATTAGACACAAGTTACGAAACGTAGCGCCATAGATCTTGCACGCTACGTTCGTATTTGCTATCAGCATGCGATATGTATCGCCAAATTTGAGAAACTTTGAGTGGAGGCGCTTGGTGGAATAGCCCTGTTTTATAAGTTTCTGCAACAATGTTTTGTGACGTTGATTAAAATCATCACATCTAACACAGGATCTAGCAAATGCTATTAAGCGAGATATGTATACGCCATATGCAGGTCCCACTGGAATATTACTATCCAGAAAGGGATAGTTTACGATGTTGAAATTGTAATCATCTCTTTTGTCATAAAGTCGACGAGAGAGAATGCCCGCTTCATTTTTATAGAGATAGAGATCTAAATATGATGTGCCTGTAGGCTATCTGTAGTTTCCTTCAAATCCAGTGAAGGTGGATATATATCCTTCACTGCGTCATTTATATAGCGATTATCCACAGCGAGAAGATCGTCTATATAGCGTTTGGTGAATGAGAAGGAACGGCTTTGAATGGATCGGTTTTTGAAAGCGCCTGCATATAGTCATATTCATAAGAGAACAGATACAGGTCGGGCAACAGGGGTGCACAATTAGTACCCATTGGAATACCTATATGCTGCTGATATATTATGTTGCCAAATTTCACATAGATATTTTTAATGAGAAATTCAAGCAACTCTATAAACAAAGAAACATCCCATGAATGATATCTCTTGTATGTAGTCGAGCTAGAGAATGCTTTATCGCTTCCGACATTAATATATCTACGATCAGTTTTCTTGAACACAGATACTATTAATGAACTTAGACGGTCAATATGGTCCTGATGAGGGATTGTAGTATAGAGAGTCGAGAAATCCCATGTGGATACATGTCTGTACGGTATGTGACCTTTAGCATCAAGTTCTTCCGTAAGACATTTTGAGATTTTCAATATCCACATACATTCAACGCCAGAGTTTTTAGAAATAGTGGCGCAATACCTTTCCCACAATGCTTTTACCTTCTGAAGGGCCCTCGTCAATAGG
>JAVTVY010050301.1:0-24140 GCA_036873755.1 Hanleya hanleyi
CTGATTGGTTACCGTTTTTCCATAATAACCATTGCCAGTGAGTTTCCAACATTCAGCCATGATGGCCTGACTCGGGTCTTGATCCCCTTGACGACGGGCCTTCGTTACGAGGTCCGCATTCTCGGCAAAACAAGCCTCAGGTACGTACTGGATTACCTGATAGATTTGAGTAATTTCCAAACCGTGTTGCATATACCACTGCAGTAAGGGGGTGCCCAGCAAGATCTTTTCGCCCCACATACTTCCAATCAACATGCGGCGCGGTTTAGATAAACACTCGTGTTGCTCCGCGTAGGCGCTCATGGTCTCACCAATGTCAGACCGACCCACCAGCGTGTTCTTGAAGATAGGCGGACACTGGGCGAAGAGGGGCTTGAGAGTGTCGGGAACGTGCACATCACATTCTACAAAGCCGTAGAGCTGACCCGAACGAATGGCGTCCAACATCTGAGGTAGACTGAGCAGTCGCTGACGACTCAAGGGATATTCACGCTCTTTTAAGAACCGTTGTAAATGGGGCAGGGCCTGGCACATCGTGTGGAATTCACACTCCCACATCTCTATGAGATGGAATCCTCGCTCTTTGACATAATCACCGTTGATCACTACTTCGTCCCGTAATTCTTGTGCCGATTTTCCACGTCGCTCATTGAAGCGTCCCGCACTAAAATGACATTCGTGACCGTGCCAGTAACACCCGTAAAACTGAAATACAGTGGGTGTGCCTCGTACAAGGGCAAACCCATCGACGGGCAGTCGGCGATCCCCTATCCGCTTCTCCGTGGCGTTGGTCTGGTGACGAATATAAATGGCCCGTCGATAGGCTTCCCAGTCTATCCACTGGTCGGCAAGATGTTTATACGGCGTCCGTTCAGGTGTAAAATGCTCACCTTCTGACACCCAACGTGTATAATGCCCACTCGGCATAGGTTGGGCGAGCGACCACAGGTACAACGCATTGGCGTCAAAACCAATGATTTTGGCACAGGGTTTCCCACTGGGCAGTGTCGTGACGTCCTTCTCATGGTAGCGGTGGAAAATAAGACTGGGACCACCCACAATGTTCCGCTTCAGACAATCGTGCATGTCTGCATCTTTTTTTTGAATGAGCGAGAAGTAGGTTGGACACTCTTGAAAGAGATGGCGAAGCGCCAGACCCGGTAAACTTAAACACTCTTTGAAGATGTCCACATGCATTTGGCGACGAAAGAGTTGCACCATTTTCTCGGCCGCTTCGAGAAAGGGCACGACGTCCAAATTGTTGTACCACACCAGGAAATCTCGCAACGTCTTCATGCTGTGGCAGTTCCATACCTGCTGGAGTTCGATGTAGGTGGCCTCCGGCAGAGCTTCCCCTTTCAGGTCATTGTAAAACGCTTCCCGAGGTGGTAACTGGGTGTCTTCTAAGCGGTCCAGGCTGGTCATATAGGTGTAAGGAAAGTAACCTTTGGTTTGTGCACAGTCATAGGCCTTGACCCACTGGTCATAGCTACAATTTGGAGCTAAATAGTTCCGTACATCGAGAAAATGCAGTGATGTGGTAGTGAGGGCCATGTGGTTGTTGATCTTCTTGATCACCGACTTGAGGGTATCGGACTGCGCTAAGTAAGGATAGAGAAATTCCTTGACCAGGTTCAAGTCGTATCGCCCCGAATTGAAGCCGAGCACCGGTAACTGACCTAAGTATTGAAGGAACCGTAACTTCAATTTCTCTGCATACGGTTTAGGTAATGGGACATCCTGCGACTGCAGAGGCTGGGACTGCTGGGACTCGGGCTCGGACTCGGACTCTTCATCGTCGCTGAACGCTACACCCGGTTCAGGAATGCGGTCGTCCAGCTGGGTGAGTACGTCGTCGAACTTGGTCACCAACAATTCCGTACTGGCCGCACTCACTCGCTCTAAATACTCCATCATACGGGTGATCAACTCATGGGCTTCTCCCGTGGACACGAAACACACCGGTGCAGCGTCATAGCCAGGTACATTGGATGAAATGCTGACACTGAGGGGGATATGTCGCTGTGTCCACTGCGTTTTAGCCGAAAACAGGTCCATGGGCTCCAACACGGCCTCAAAATCATAGCATGCCCGGTAGGGAAAATAACGGTCCTCTTCCGGTATGATGATACCCTCATCGGCCAGTTCCTGGAAAATAGTAGGTGTATTATGATACACTCCACCCGGATAGACTCGCTTGACACTGTTGTCACAGATTTTCTCGTGGCAATGTAAGCTGTAAGACCGGTTAAACACACGATGGCATTGGGCACAACTGAAAGACTGAGCGTACAGGCTCATATTGGTAATGAGCGAAAAATGACTCACGCCATTGTCATCGAACACATTCACTTTCATCGTAGCAGCATACCGTTCTGTGGATCGACGAACCAATTCAGCCACAAAGGTGTCGTCATCCTCCCGTCGTAATCGATAAACAAAGATATTAATATCGAACAATGTTTCCACATCATCCAAATGCTTAAAGGGAACTCCACGGAAGTGCCGCTTATCCATGTCGTGCTGCTCTAGATATTCTTCCCAATAGCCATCGGCCACTGTGTCACAAGCCCGGGGGTCACACTCGTCCAGATGCACGGCCAAACACCGAAACAGACATTTCCGGTCTTTGTAGGGCCCCTTTTGTCCTGCTGTTAATCCATACAGGCCTTTTCGAAGAATCAACCACGGGGGAAGTTGTACAGGAGCACCGATCGGGTGATCTCGCATTTTCGTGACGAAAAATGTGACGTTAGTCACCATTTCCACCAACCATTGTGTATTGGGGCGTTGCAGGCGGGCCCACTCCAACGGGTCTAATGTAGTGAGTTGCTCGACCACCGGCTCCAGAGAAATCGCATCCGTGATGGTGAATGGCTGGTCAAACACATACGAATTGTTACTGGGATAGAAATACCGCAGTTGGTCCGTCTCTTTATGTCGTAAGATATACCCAAATGTGACATTCAACTTGAAGGCAGTACGCTGATCTTTGAAAATGTTCTCGGCATATGTAGTGAGATACGTGAGGTCCTCCAGCCGAAAATTGTATAAGTCCAAAAGACGACGATCACGGTGAAAACAATGGCGCATGGTAGCCCAGTGTCGTTGATAAATGGCCCTGACACGTGCATCTTCAGGCAAGACTTCAACCGGAGGTGCTGCTGGGTCGAAGGGAAAATCTTCTCCACGTCTCATGCTTACTGGAAAAAAGTAAATGGATGGCTGTGCTGGCTGCGTGGCTGGCTGGCTGGCTGGGAGACAGGTCAGGTAAGTCAGATTGAATACACCCTGACCCTAAAAATCGACTCCTTTTATAGCCCATTGACCTCATTTGCATATTTTCAGCGGACAACAGACCGCCATCTTGAACACGACCACCCCTAACACACACAAACAGGCCGCCATCTTGAAAACGACATAGGCAAAGACCTCATTTGCATATTTTCAGCGGACAACAGGCCGCCATCTTGAAACCGACCACCCCTAACCTACAAAAAACAGGCCGCCATCTTGAAAACAGTGGGGAAAAACCCAGAGACCTCATTTGCATATTTTCAGGGGGACAACAGGCCGCCATCTTGAAACCGACCACCCCTAACCTACAAAAAAAAGGCCGCCATCTTGAAAATATGCAAATGAGGACCGAAACAAGTGCAATTGACCGCCCTACAAAAAAACAGGCCGCCATCTTGAATCCGACCACCCCTAACCTAGAAAAAACAGGCCGCCATCTTGAAAATATGCAAATGAGGCGCGAAACAAGTGCAAGTGTGCGCACCTACAAAAACAGGCCGCCATCTTGAAACCGACCACCCCTAACCTAGAAAAAACAGGCCGCCATCTTGAAAATATGCAAATGAAGGGTGAAACAAGTGCAATTGGCCGCCATCTTGAATCCGACCACCCCTAACCTAGAAAAAACAAGCCGCCATCTTGAATATACCCAATGCACCCAATGACCTCATTTGCATAAAACTCATTAACAGGCCACCATCTTGAAACCGACCACCCCTAACCTAGAAAAAACAAGCCGCCATCTTGAAAATATGCAAATGAGGACGAGCGAAACAAGTGCAATTGACCTTGACCTACAAAAAAACAGGCCGCCATCTTGAATCCGACCACCCCTAACCTAGAAAAAACAGGCCGCCATCTTGAAAATATGCAAATGAGGCGCGAAACAAGTGCAAGTGTCCGCACCTACAAAAACAGGCCGCCATCTTGAATCCGACCACCCCTAACCTAGAAAAAACAGGCCGCCATCTTGAAAATATGCAAATGAAGGGTCAAACAAGTGCAATTGGCCGCCATCTTGAATATGACCACCCCTAACCTAGAAAAAACAAGCCGCCATCTTGAATATACCCAATGCACCCAATGACCTCATTTGCATAAAAGGCCACGCCCACTCATTTGCATAAACTCACGCATGCGCACGCCCACAAAATAAATCCTGCGCATGCGCAGTGAGGCACTTTACCGGACGGATGCATGCTACCTACTACTAGAAGGAATGGCATAATTAAAAAAGCTAACGTCAATGCGTTCTGTATAGAGTTGTGTTTATAAGAGAATAATTATAGATGTGCCAGGGGTGCACAGTTTGTATGCAATATGCTTATGAGATGTTGGTATATGCAGACATTTTGTGCAATTATTCAATGTATCTGTTGATAAATATCATACTTTGAGGAATATGTGGACAATCATATTCAACTGGAGACTGAGATGTATCTGCAACTATGGAAGACAGATTGAAAATGCCCTCGTCCTTGACCCTTCATCCAAAGTGACATCATAAAAGCCTTTAATTTTCTGTCTTAACAGATTCGATTCGATGGTCGTTCGAGAACAAAGTTCGATTATCTACGCGAATGAATTAGTTCACCTCTGTTATTTAATAAGCAGTCGTAGGATGCTAGCCACCCTCATCCTCCATCCTCCCCACGATATGATATTCTCGAGGGTTTTGTTGGAGAATAGCGCTATAGAGGTAGTAGTATATTGAAGCAGAATATATATAGGAGAAAACAAATTGTAGAATATATATAGACAAACAACTTTCCACTGGGGATAATGCAGAAATAATAAGACTAAATGGCATTATATGTTCAGTCAGAAATAAAATCTCATTGCAGGTATCGTGGCAAGGTATATGTACGAGACTACCAAATCATTTTGATTTTATTGTACTGGAATGCAAATCGTCCATGAATAACTGACTGTGGGTTATGTGTGGGGCTATAGGGGTTTCTCTTACCCTTAATACAAAAGCTTCAAACGTTCAGAACGCACGCGCCATGTCTGAGCATGGTGCCTCGTTTGGATATTATCAAATTCTGTTATTCCCATATCTCGTGTTTGGCCTAATTATCCAATAAACATACCAAACTAGCACTTCAGGTTTATATTTTGGTCTTATTGAGCAAGCCTACCGTTGTATGTATCTGTCTTTATGATTAAGCCGTCGGCGGTAAATATGTGAACAACCTACAGATTCATGATAATACCTTGGAATAACGGCACAATCTTCCAGGCATGGATGACCCCACGTGACATAAATTGACCAAGAGAACCCTCTAAGAACATCATCGGTATTCCAAGCAGAAGGACAGCCGTGAAGTAAGGAACCAGAAAAACACCTGAAAATAGATTTTCATTCGACTAATAATCAAGTATAATTTTTTTAACCAACCCAATTGTCAGATTTAATTTTACCTATCACAGGAAAATCTACGTGTATATAAATACGATGTACAGAAGTCGATGTGAGTACATGTTTTGAGAAAGTATTAAAATTGTCACATTTAACACAGAATCTAGCAAATGCTACTAGGCGAGATATGTATACGCCATATGCAGGTCCCTCTGGTATATTACTGCCCAGATAAGGATAGTTTACTATGTCGAAATTTTAATAATCTCTTTTGTTGTGAAGTCGACGAATGAGAAGGTCCGCTTCATTTTTATAGAGATATAGGTCTAAATAAGATGTGCAGTTAGGGCCATCTGTAGTTTCCTTCAGATCCAGTGAAGGGTGATATTTATCCTTCACTGCGTCATTTATATAGCAAAAAGATCATCTATATAGCGTTTGGTGAATGAGGAGGAACGGGCTTTGAAAACTGACTAGACTTGTACGAAATTGAAAACACTTGTATTACGGCAGGATTAACGGTATATATTCAGCTTTCCTATGTTATCCTCTAATAAACTGCAGGTTTCCCCTCAGCTGGTGAAGGACAATTGGTGGGTGCCTCGCCTGTCGGCAAGACCGGCATTGTTCACCATGTAGGGGCCGTGTGGTCATGTCATTTAATAAGTTGACATGAACAGCTACAGTAAAAGCGTGGCTGGGATACAAATCATCACATGAATCACTTTGGTTTTTGTGATGTTTTAGAAATATGCAGTCAGTCATATGAGTTCTTGTCAGTATTCCGGCATCGTTTTCCACCACCTTTACGGTGAGATCCTGCTGGTGGACGTTTCGTCTCGGAGAATTGCCCTCTGTACAAATCATTGTGATTGCAGTTTTGTAACTTGTAAACATGGTGGACAATGAAGCGCTTGGTCGGTGTCGGGCCTCACATGTATTTGTTTTGATTTCGAACTTGCAGTCAATAAATACTCCCCTCGTTTGGACTGTTTATTACTATCTGGCGGTAACATAGTTCATCATTTTCCAACAGATGACTTGATATGGCTATTATATTATCACTCTGGAATATTTGTATCTAATATCACTCAATCCGGGGCTACAGACCGTGTGGTCATGTCAATCAATACAGGCACATGAACAGCTACAATGATAAAAACCGTAGCTGGGATACAAATCATCAGAAGGAACACTTTTGGTTTTTTAGAAATATACAGTTATTTTATTTGTCTTTGGTGTCATATAACTTCGTGTCAGTACGCCGGCATCGTTTTCCACCAACTTTAATTTAAGTTACCTGAGACATATACAACCTGAACGCTCAGTGTCTTAAGCTCACCCTTCGTGTAGATGGCACTAAAAGATTTACATTGGTGGCAATGTTAACGTAACTGACTTGACTTCCATATTTCGGCAAGAAATACTTGAATTCAAGTGAGACATCCTGACAAACTTCTTGGCGGTTTTGAGTTCTACGCGCTCCTACAAATGACGTCATAATATTGACCTTTTTCTCTGCTTTGAGGAGCGGTGCACAGACACCCAAATAGTCCCTCTGAGCAACACATTATTAGACCCTGAGTTAAAATCAAACTCGTAGCTATACCGAACACATATCATACTTCATACAACTACCACTGGCCACTGGCCTTCAATTATTCATCGCAACAGAGACAGGAAAAAAGATTTAAAACAATTCACTTCTCTGGCAGAGGTTGCATAAAGGGGGTCAATCTTTATTGTGGTCTGATGCCTAGAAACCTTCCAGGTAGTGTTTTATTACGCCTGTATGCCCTTTATATTCGATTTCATCGCTGTGATTCGAGATTGATGAGAGGGAGGGGAGGCTTGCGGGGACCTCGCTGCTCAGGCTACATTGACGAGGTACGGTTTGGTGAAAGTGTTCGATTAGATTTCATGGAAATTATTTAATAGAGTGGTCAAGTCGCGAACTTCAGTGGTTACCACGCGGGTACTTGAGGACATTAATACAACTCTCAAAGTAGATCATATGTAGCAAAAATCAGCGCGATAGTTGTACATACCCTCTTTACTGTATATATACCCTGTCTGCTGTGTAAAGTCCACATGCCCGCAAAACAAGAGTTTTGGGGGGTGTGGGCGGTGGTATTAGGGTGAAGTGTCGAAATATGGTGTCTCTATATATAACCCCAAGCTTTTTATAAACCAACATACTTGATTTATATAAAGCATGGGGTTATATATAGAAACCCCATATTTCGACACTTCACCCTAGTACCACCGCCAACACCCCCAAAAACTCTTGTTTTGCGGGCCTGTGGTAAAGTAAAAAAATACGCAATCACATGAGGCGCCGTTTGTGACAATATTTGTCAACGACAAATATATAGAGGTAAAACCAAAATATAAAGTCGCCGTTTGTGACAATATTGTCAGACACAAATATATAGAGATAAAACCAAAATATAAAGTCGCCGTTTGTGACAATATTGTCAGACACAAATATATAGAGATAAAACCAAAATATAAAGTCGCCGTTTGTGACAATATTGTCAAACACAAATATATAGTTAAAACCAAAATATTGTGACTTTTGGCAAATATAATTTAGTTGAAAATATATATATATTTACAAAAATATTTTGTAAATATATATAAAACGATATAAATAGGGCCTATATATAAAGTTGTTTTTTTTAAAATTTTTATAAATATTTTTTGAAAACAAATAACGATAGGGCGTTAAGGCGTTAAATTTGACGTAAATATAAAGTACACAAACAAAATATATGGTGTACATGTAAACCGGATACGCCCAAAGGAAGCTGCGCAAACGATGTTGCGGGAGTAATGGTTAATCAAAACTGCAACTGGGTTCTGATGCGAAACTATGACAGCGGTGAAAGCCACTCTCATGTCACAGATGTGGCGAGTCAAACAATATGATCACGTACCTGAACATATTTCAGTTCACTGCCATAATGATTTAGTAAAGGCCTATTCCAATTTTCAACAATTACTGTTATCATTTACAATCGTACTTCAGAGTTATCACATCAATTAGATATAAATACATCTACTTATAAATCACCATAAGGTATCCTAGCCTGCAGCCGATATCACGGCCTGTCCCTTTGATGTTCATGTACGATTCCGCCGGCCAAGTCGCTGGTTGGTATTTGCCTCATAAAAACATCAACAGAAGTTGAAATAAAACATGCGCATGTACTTCTACGTGAAAATAACGATGTATTAATTATGCGCAACACAAATATTAGGCAATTTGAAATCATACTGAATATGAGCATATTTCATTGATCAAAATATGACTATTCAAAGCTTAGTTATAGGACTTTGGAATTATATTGTCCTTTTGTATATTTTATCGTTTTTCGATAATTTCCGCATTTCCAAACAAGACAAAAATTTGCAAGAAACTACACACGTATTGAAGATCAATTAGCGATTAGCACGCAGGGGTAAAACGGCTTCGACTGATATCTTAGTCAACAACTTCAAGGCAGAGCAAAAGTAAAAAAAAGACCAATCTAGTGTTCCTCATGGGCCATTAGTTTCCAGATTCGCTGTACTTATACCAAGTTCCCTGTAAATTTTTGTCTTGTTTTGGAAATGCGGAAATTATCGAAAAACGATAAAATATACAAAACGACAATATAATTCCAAAGTCCTATAACTAAGCTTTGAATGGTCATATTCTGACATGAAATATGTTCATATTCAGTATGATTTCAAATTGCCTAATATTTGTGTTGCGCATAATTAATACATCGTTATTTTCACGTAGAAATACTGCGCATGTTCTATTTCAACTTCTGTTGATGTTTTTATGAGGCAAATAGCAACCAGCGACTTGGCCGGCGGAATCGTACATGAACATCAAAGGGACAGGCCGTGATATTGGCTGCAGGCTAGGATACCTTATGGTGGTTTATAAGTTGATGTATTTATATCTAATTGATGTGATAACTCTGAAGTACGATTGTAAATGATAACAGTAATTGTTGAAAATTGAAATAGGCCTTTACTAACTCATTATGGCAGTGAACTGAAATATGTTCAGGTACGTGATCATATTGTTTGACTCACCACATCTGTGACAGGCGAGTGGCTTTCATCGCTGTCATAGTTTCGCATCAGAACCCAGTTGCAGTTTTGATTAACCAGTATTACTCGCGCAACATCGTTTGCGCAGCTTCCTTTGGGCGTATCCGGTTTACATATACACCATATATTTTGTTCGTGTACTTTATATTTACGTCAAATTTAACGCCTTAACGCCCTATCGTTATTTATTTTCAAAAAAATATTTATAAAAATTTTAAAAAAGTTAACTTTATATATAGGCCCTATTGATATCGTTTTATATATTTTTACAAAATATTTTTGTAAATATATATATATTTTAAACTAAACTATATTTGCCAAAAGTCACTTTATATTTTGGTTTTAACTATATATTTGTGTTTGACAATATTGTCACAAACGGCGACTTTATATTTTGGTTTTACCTCTATATATTTGTGTCTGACAATATTGTCACAAACGGCGACTTTATATTTTGGTTTTACCTCTATATATTTGTCGTTGACAATATTGTAACAAACGGCGCCTCATACATTCACATCGTTTTGGCAGGCATTGTGTTTGCATATCTGACGGCTGCTCGTCACGTCGGAGTCAGCCAATCGGAATGCTTAGATGTATCCATCATTTTCTTGAAAGACAAACCACGCCCATCTAGTACTAGAAGCAGCTCATTCTATAAATAAAGGCAAATTTACCTTGAGACTCTAGCTCTATAATTTAAGCAAGAATGGAAGATATATCTTTTTCCTTCGCATACAATATCAATTAGACCTGGTGGCGCCTGAAGTCGGCCTACATTTAATATAATAAAAGGAGACATAATACATGTCAAAAAGTGCTTCAAGACATATACGGGATAAAGATAAATATATATGAAATAATGTTCGGTGTAAACACACGTAGTTGTATAACTTTCATGTGCGAGATGTTCGTGAAAAGGGAGATAAGACAACTTAAGATAAGATAAGAATATGCGAAGAGCAATAAAACATGAGCAGTGTGACTAACGTCACAGGACCTACGAAGTACAATAGGCATTAGGACTCGAACGCGAACTGAACTCTTGGAAATCCCCATCCCCAGTTGAAATCCTGCCTATATTAAGATGGGCACCGCCCAAGTCAGAATCGCCAGTGATTTTCATCAAAAATCACCAGAAATTTTCATCAAAAGTAGGTCAGCTCAGAACTTGTTGGTAACAGTCTCCTAATGCGCCTTCATTCCAAAATAAATAACGATCGCCGATTTAATTTTACAATTTTTTAATTAAAGGAAACAGATTGAATAATATAGGTTCAGTAGATTTCAAGCTTTACGTGTGAAAATACATTTACATCTCTTTAATGGTTTTCAGTGCCCTTGTCCAGGATCAAAACAACTTTTTGAATCACATTATTTTCCCAACAATACAACAAATTTTTATATATAGTACTATAGTAGAAAGGTAGCATTTATGTAGTTTACGGTAATTCAACTCAAGACCAACACCTTCTCTGCACCAGATAATAATGATTCTATGTTATTCTCCTGAGCATAACCGGTACAAAGACGAATAAATAGCGTCTCTACATCAAGTTGTTATCTAGATATATGAGACAACACATTTTGGGTATCGGCAATCTGATGAATGTGCTATTCCAGTTTTCTTGTTTCACATTATATTCTATGGCGGTTGATCGGTGATTTTCTTCATTGATAAACCTTAAACCACCTCAGCTTCGTTGTGTGAATCGGAATTGCATTGCTGTGACACACCAGCACACTCCCTGGCAGTGATTCTGTATCCCCTAATCAAGGAATCAAAATGGATCAAGATTTGAAATGACAAGAGAAATTTAGACATATTACACATGTAATTTTTTGTTCAAATTATATGCAAGTGTGATATATAGTCAATATTCAAGAGGTACAAAAACCCAAAGTATGTCTTCATATTTTCACATCCATGCCAAGAAATACTGCATTGAAAAGGGTCCATTTAGCCTACCCTGTTTTATCGCTCTAATCAGCAAATGGCGGGGTATTTCCCTCCAAAGTCTTAACCCTTGAATCCAAGTCACACACTCTCTGATGCAAAGTAATGATTGTCCTAACTATCCGATTAGCACATTATGAACATGTCTTTGGTCATAGTGTACATTATCATAACTCACATCAATGTTTTCTGCTATATTATTTCAATGATATGGTTTAACAATTTAAGTTATGGAAACAGCGCTGATTGTTTGAGGGTATATGCAGTAGGCCTCTGCTGTCGGGCAATTGTGGAATTGTTCCAGATGCACGTTAAGATTAACCTCAGTAATAGGGCCATGTGGCATACAGTGTCAGGGTATTTTTAGCCGTGGGTAATTTGACCTGAATTTGAAGCCTGATGTGGTCAATGATGACATGTTTGGATGTGAAATAGGATACACGTTAAAGGCTACAGTTATATCTATAACAATATACTGAAGTGTTAATTATAAATCTAATTTTAATCAGAATTATTTCAGATCAGAACTTGCTGGTAACAATGCCCTAATGCACGTTTATGCCAAAAATCAAGGTTCTAATGTCAACGGTTCTCCTTATTTTGCCGACGAAAGGATTCGGATGGACTGACTCACTCATTACCGGACAATTTGCGATCTGTAGCCTACTTCGTAGGAATAGTTAAAAAGTGAAACAAACTGATGTGGAGCAGTCGTTTAGAGCGCTGCTGTCGATTTGGTGCCAGACTCGAATGTAGACCAGTTCATCTCGAATGTATCATTTGTGTGTATGTTACGTTACACCATTACAGGCACGGCGGAGCCGGGGGGGCTACGGGGGCTGAAGCCCCCCCCCAATAATTTGTCCAATTTTTCTAAAATTCACATGATGTCAACGCAAAAATACTTCAATGAAAACGTATTTTCGAGATGAATAGTAAAATGAATGGTCTGCGTCGCATATCTATCGCATAACTAAAACTATTTACAACTGTCCAGCATTGGTGGGCCAGCCAAAGCTCTAGGATTTTTTTTATCGGCATTGTTTAGTAATTTTTAGGTTCACAAAATGTTAATAGTGTTATACCATATAAAAGATGGTAGAGATAAATGATTAAATCCTCACACCATGTATGCCACCATTTACTAAGACGAAATGCCGCTAAAAACATATGACTCCTATGTCCTGGACGTTTCGTGATATCAGCGAAGATAAAATACGGTTATTTGATTGTTCAGCCTTGCGTTCATCAAAATTAGAAAGAAAATGGACTAGAATAGTTCAAAGCCTCGATCAGCCAAGAAGTTACCAAAACGCAATGCATATAATTACAAGTCCTTGGTAGTGAAGTGTCCAAATATACGCTGTCGGTTTCCATTGTTCCAAATTCATTTGGCAATTTTGATCAGGTTGATGGAGTCTGAATTCTTATGAGCGTGTAGCGCGCAAAACACGAACACACACCCGTACACACACGAAACAAAAAAAATAGACAGAGAAAGATAAAGAACCGACAATGACGCGAAAACATCTATATCTGTATTGAATGCAGATTCTCATTTCCGATAAGTTATAACCATGAAAGATATCCTTCCTTATTCACATGATTTACAAGTTCGTAAAATGCTACTCACGCTATAATAGCCAGTCAATTATGACTGCATGACTACTCCAAAAATCAACCAAATACTCGCCTCCGATTCTCGTTGTTGATGACTTCCTTCGCTACATGTATATCAACCAAGTTGTACGTATTCATCAACTTGGTTGATATAGCGAATGAATTCGTCAACAACGAGAATCGGTTCCTCCCTATATGGAAATACAGCCGGAGCATGCAGTGGACCGAGGTGAGTTTTCATCCCATGTACCGGTAGCGCACTGCAGAAATTAAACGTTCTAAAATTTCAGTATGCATGAATCACAAGGAGACAAAAGGCTCCCCAACAACTAGAAAAGATCTCTCTGCCAGTGATATCATCGAAGCTTAATGAACTTTTGTATTGAACATATTTGGATCGATATATATTTAAATTATTTCTCCGAACATTATTTTGCTTGACGATGAATATTTAAAAAATGTTAGGAAAACAGGCAACACAAATAGAGTCTACATGGGCGAGGATTTCTTGTTTTATTGCTCGGAAATACGCTAGAACGCCTCTCCGGCCATCTAAGACCCCTGGAGCTTCCGGGGCCTAGGCGGCCCCTGGACCCTCGCCTAATTGTGCTGTGATAGTAGCCCCCCCAATCATGAATTGCTTCCGCCGTGCCTGCATTAGCCTTTCTATTAATACATTTGGTTTTATGGTACAGAGGACATTACTCATGTACAGTTATGTGATGTTATGGAAAATTACTGAACGAGATTGCCTATAGCAAACAAAAAATAGCCATATATATTAAACCTAACAGCACATCATGTTTAGACCTATATCTCTATAAAAATGAAGCGGGTCTTCTCTCTCGTCGAATTTACAACAGATGAGATGATAAAAAATACGACATCGTTGTCTATCCTACGGAGCCGTAAAAGTGACATGCAAAAAAAAAAAAATACATATCTCGTGCCCCAACTTATTATTTCGTGGAATGCCCCTCCCCCCCACCACGCCTGGGCAGATCCCAAAAACCCCAGGCCATGCAGATAAGGTTAAGATGATTTCTAAGGAGTCGTAGTAAAATGCGTGTACATTCCACAATATTTTGCTAGCAACTTCTAGAGTGATCTAGAAATCGTCCAAATAAACTTATCTATCTTTTTTACCCCTTTTTAGGTGTTTGAAGCGGGCCTGTCATACCCTGTGAGCCAGCGCTAAATGGATATCATCTCGCTTTGGTCAATTTACACCGACTGTATTTGTTGGTCCTATCCATCCAGAAATCTGTTTTGAGACATTTTAGAGTGGTCTAGATATCTTCCTAATACACTTATCTATCCTTCTGTCCCATTTTTAGGTGTTTAGAAGGGGGGGGGGGGCACAATGCCCTCCGATCCATGCCAGCGCTAAATGGATATCATCTCGATATGGTGATTTTACAGCGACTCTATTTGTTGGTCCTATTCTTTCATAAATCTGTTTATGCCACTTTTAGAGTGGTCGAGATATCCTCCTAACAATTATGTCTATACATTCGTCCAAAAATCCGTTTAGTGCCACTTTAAGAAAAAGTAGCACAAAACAGATTTCTGGATGAATAGAACCAACAGATACAGTCTATGTAAATTGACCACATCGGGATTCCGTCCATTTAGCGCTGCCTCGGAGAGTATGTCGTCCACAATTTGAACACCTTTAAATGGGACAGAGAGATAGATAAATTTATCAGGAAGATATATCAGGAAGATATATAGACAAATCTTAAAGTGGCACAAAATGGATTTCTGGACGAATAGGACCAACAAATACAGTCGACGTAAATTGACCATCCATTTAGCGCTGGCTCGAAGGGTATGGCAATCCCGCTTAAAACACCTAAGGATGCGTCAGAAAGAAAAGATAAGTTTATTAGAAAGATGAATGAATGAATGAATGAATGAATCTTTATTTAAACTTGATAATTTCATAAGCCATGGCTTGTTTACATGAAAGTCGAGTATTAGAACAACAAACAAAGATAATTAAAAACAACAATACATACCAGGAGAAGCATAACATTGCAAATAGAGTTTAAACTAAGCGGATACTAAAATAATTCAACATAAGAACTACTAAAAAGAAACTGTCAGGTCGAACATAATAACTTAAGTAGATTTTTTAAAAATTTGTCAGTGTGAATTAAAATAATCCAGTATATTAATTACTAAACAAAATAATAATAATAATAATAATAATAATACTAACAATAATAATAGTAATGCAAATAGAGATCAATTCAAGTGGATAATAAAATAATTCAGTATAAGTATTACCAAAAACTGACAGGTCAAACTAAAAAATTAAGTAGATTTGTTTGGCTTATAACTTTTAAGATAGACTAAAATAATTCAGTATAACTACTGTCAAACAAAATGTCAGGTTGAACATAAAAAGTTAAAGTGATCGTCAACCCTCAAGTAAAGTTTCCATCAAATGAAAGACCATGGCAAACAGTTTGGAAAAATATTTATTGTAATTTTTTACGATTTTATTACACAGAGTAAACTGCAAGTAAAGCATGGTATTCTATGGTGGCTTGTTGCAATCATATTTAGATCCAGTGACGTCACACTGCCTTAATACATATATTTCAAACTGTGTATGCACTATCCAATGCTTGATTCTAGCTTAAAGTGATCGTAAACCCTCGAAGTAAAGTTTCCTGTGTGGGGAAACACTGACAGGTTGAACATAAAAAGTTAAAGTGATCGTCAACCCTCAAGTAAAGTTTCCATCAAATGAAAGACCATGGCAAACAGTTTGGAAAAATATTTATTGTAATTTTTTACGATTTTATTACACAGAGTAAACTGCAAATAAAGCATGGCATTCTATGGTGGTCTCTTGCAATCATATTTAGGTCCGGTGACGTCACACTGCCTTAATACATATATTTCAATCTTTGTATGCACTTTCCAATGCTTGATTCAAGCTTAAGGTGTGTATACTTTGAGTTTCAACACACTCACTGTTCCAATGTGCATGTGTCACCAAAATTTTATGCTAATTTTTGCTTGAGAACATTGTAAACCTTGTGTTTTCATTTATCCTAACAGTTTATTGACATCCACATTGGGTGCTGTGACACATGTATGCCACAAAACGCCTTTGAAGTATAATGCAGTTTCAAGTCCAACTGATATGTATCCTACTACATGTATTATTACTGATGTATTATGACAGGCCATTAGTATTTTACACAATCTTCAAGTCTGTACATATACCATCAGATATCTTTTGATGAAAAATAATTTGCTTGTTAAAACGTGGGATTCTGAAAACTTATTTTGAATTGTAGTTAAAACAAAGAAGTATCTACATTCCACATGTAGGCCTACAGTATTGAGATATTTGACTGATAGCATGGATAGAACCTTTCCAAAACATTGCTCCGTGGAGAAGTTACTGATATAAACAATCCTGTTCTAGATTATAACATCCTGGATTCTTATCATGCTCATGCCACTAGCATGAACATCGTTGAACTCCAATCTAACCAGTGGTCAAGATCCATCATCGTTCTTCAGGATTCATATTATTGATTACTTATGTATAGCTTGGATTAAGTTCTCATAGTATTCATTTCGTACTTTTGCAAATTCTTGTAACATGGTCAGGTCCCAGTACTATTGAGTACACCGTATGTTGTATGAAACGTGAGAACTGGTATAATGGATTACATCTTGTTGTGTATGATGAAAGAATGAAATATAATGACGGCCATAAACATTTTCTATACACTGAGTTCTGGTATTAAATATATACAATTGATTCCAACCTACAGGTCATGGATTCAGCATCTCTGATATAAGACAAGACGCAACAGGACTGTTACACGATATAGTGGATGAACTGCAAGCGTCAATACAGACTACCAATTGGTTTAGCTGTGTCAGAAAGATGTGGAATGACAGAGGTGGTGTAAACATAGTATTGTGCACCCCCCCTCCCATTGGATCTTGATATCCTCAGGAAATACACATTACGCATGTAATGACCACCTGCATGCAGGGTGATACATGTGTCAATCGGTCAGATATTTTCAAGGATGCCAAGTTCTAACTTAAAACAACCATACCGGACTTTCTTTCTTCACTCAGAATAATTGGATCTAACTTTTACAAAACCTGCAGCTCCCAATAGCTCCTGGATCTAGGACACATAAATGAAGGGACCTGGTTTATCGATGCTATGGCAACAGTATCATGTAGAATGGGAGTGTGTGGATAATATCAGATCCATGGAAGTTGAAGTCCTGCAGCATGCTCCACAAATATCATCAAAAGTCATAAAATATCTGCCGGCCAGTTTTGAGTGGTTGCAGCTCCAGCTTGGAATATTTGAATGGATAAGATTATCCAAGTTTAGGCAAGAAGCTGTATGTTTCTGGTCTGCACCAGTGTGGATCTATACATATAGTTTTGCAAAATTATCTCCATTGACCAGGCGAAGACTTGAATGTGTCTGAAATGATTTAGCTACTAGAAACAAAGACTTCATTTCCTGAGTAGAAGTAAAAGACGAAAATATTTTATTCAAATTTTAATTCCACTTCTGGTATACATGTATAAAATACATACAGAATGAAGTGCATACAGAATAACACAAAGGATGGGTACATATATGTCATGCATTAATTACATTAATTCTTAACCAGAGATCAGTACATACAAGAACATGTTTTCAAGTAAGTTTACCTTTCTATGTTAACAGATCACAATCAGTGATGGGTGATATTACAAGAATATCATGGTGTTATGTATTGTTATTATTGGCTTAACTTTAACTGCTGTAGATATTTTCTAATTTGAGGGCCATGTGCAATCATACTAAATTTATTTTCATAACTTCATTTATTTTCACAATAAGCAACATAATGTAGATTAGCAAGTGGAGTTTTACAACATAATATAATAAGCATCATGGGTCTCCTTCAGTTTAGTGTAGACATATATACCCTTGAATATCTGTTACCATGATTCAGTCATAATATTGTCTGTAATACATTGATGACAAGGAATAAACATAATTATTTGATAGTATTATGAATTATATGTTGTTTATGATTAACATGAACTTTTTATTTGCTGGAATGCAGCCAATTGTTACATATGGGCAATATTCTCATCGGCCATCACCATTCAATATGAATGTATACATGTACAAGTCCATGGTCATTAATACAGCATGGTGAAGGTGACCTGTAACACCAGTATACAAAATTATACCGAGCGCATTTAATCCTCATCACATGATGATGAGACATAAAAGAACGAAGTGTCGGTACAAACAGGTGTCTTTTGTAGCGGATTCTGTCAATGATGATGCCATATACACATACAAAATATGAAGTGTTGATGTGCAGGGCCTATAACACAAAATCACAAGCAAGTTGGTACAAGGCACACAGGGGCTCATATATGCCGCTTGTTGATTTGGGTGGGGGCGGGGGAGGAGTCCTCTCAGAGGGAGGTGGGGGTGGGAAGGGGGTCTAGTGTCACAAGCAGTATTCCAGGTTGTCCATCCATATACTCTATTCCATGCTCCAATATTTCAAGAACGTGAAATCAGACAAAAAATTATTTGCGGGGAATGTGAGTTCCACATTCCTGACTGCACATGCTAGTGGGGAACCCTCAATCCCAGGTTAATGAGATTAGTGAAGTTAACGTCCAACAAATGCAAAATTGAGCTTGGCATCCGGCCCTAAGTTATTCAGTGATGTATTCCCCTACCATATTGCCTCAGTGGACCCTATTGCCTCGACGGAGGTCTTTGCGCTCATCCAGCGCTTGTTTTTATTCGATGCTATATGCAACGTTTCCTTTCCACCACTGGTAAATGCTGCGTTTGATCAAGCTTTGTCGGAAGGTGCAGAACAGCCATAAAGTATGTTTAAAACCATGTCAATTCTCATGACTGGTTATATTTTCCCCATGCGATGGTATATGCAACATTTCAGACCTCTCATGAAACATTAATAGATAGCTAGACCATTTTTTCCTTTTGGGATATCCTTTCACGGGATATTGACATATATCATGCCACAGATTTGTGGCTGAGCCTATCCAAGAATCACTACACTCCAGGGTCTGGAGACCTCTATGAAATATATAATGGGATCAATTGGAAGACCCTATACAAAATTCGATAGGAAATTATGTCAAACAGATCCCATTATATTTGCTGCTCTTTTTCAATAGGACTGTCCTAGTGAATCAAGCAGAGTGGTGTGTTTATTATAGGGTGAACATACCTCCGCCATTTCTGTAGCAGATGTACGGGAACCGCCACACGTTTCCGAAGCCCACACCCATGCCGATCATCACAAAGAGGAAGTCAATTTTTCTGGTCCATGTTTGTCGTTTAGTATGGGTCGTTGCACTCTTGTCCGTTGAATCTGCTTCCATCGTCAGATTCCCTCTAAGAAAGAATTGTAGTTGAAGCCAGGTTAGTAATAGAAGTAAAAATTCACACATATGCAGAAATTATTAAATTCAATTCCTTTTTCATTAGATACACCCTGTTCATTGTTAATATACATCTGTCTGTATGCTTAAGGCTATGCACATCAACTTAATCATGGGTTGTAAATTAGTCTTCATTATAATGTATATAAAGTAAAATATATGTCATTTTAGAAAGACATTCTGCAGCAGGGATTTTACATACAGGCCAGTGGTCTTACATGCAACACGCTTCACACAGTTGGCCAGCTTTACAGTTTGAGAGAATGACAATCTATATACAGTTTCTACACATATACAGTCAGAATATTGGGCTGTGGAGGCTTCCTGTCATTACTCCACAGGGGCTCGTTACCGTTGATGATTGGTTAATTAGGTTGATTTACAGGGGGGGTCGAGGTAGGGAATAAATGGAGCCCCCATTTATTCCCTACCTCGACCCCCTACCTCGACCCCTCCCTATAATCAACCTAATTAACCAATTAACAACGGTAACGAGCCCCTGTGCATTACCCCGGCATCTTCCCCACGCATGCGTCTATGTTGAGTTTAAGTGTGCAATATTTGAATGCATGTGAAATACAACCCAAATACGGCGCCAGCTTTAAAGTTTGCAGAAAAGATTTTGGGGACGCTGAAAATTTGTACTCACTTTTCATTTAACGCTTGCATATTTGTGAATGACACCCCACATTCTTCATAAACGCGAGTTACACAGTCAACTTATATCTCAGTCTTATCTGTGATGTATGCCTCCATGTATAGAAAGTATAACCGATGTGATGAAGATTGACAAGGAGAGACTTCAAACCGGTCACGAAAATATAGCCTGTGGCAATGTATAAAACACGGTGTAATCTAGGGCATGATTATGACATGTGGCAAGAAATATCCTGTCAAACCAGACAGGAAATCCAAATGGCATCATCCTTCTATGTCACACCTTCAAACGAAGAGGATTAAGAGGATAGAGCAAGGACTGGTTCGATTGGTGTCCGTGTAGTGTGACTGAATGGGGTGCCATGTCTGCCTACGGCATGATATTTCAGTGGGACACTAAAATGACAGCATTAGATCTGCTCTTTTACAAGTAGGTACGATATGAATCACCAAATTTGAGAAACTTTGAGTGGAGGCGCTTGGCGGTATAGCCCTGTTTTATAAGCTTCTACAATAATGTTTTGTGACGTTGATTGAAATCGCCACATTTAACACAGGGTCTGATAAATGCTACTAGGTGAGATATGTAGGGGAGATTGGGGTACAGTGGGACATGGGGCACAGTGGGACAAGCCGTCTAGCCTTTGTTAAGAACAAGAGGCACATAACATTACTATCAGCAGAAAGCTATCACCCCCATACAACTTCTATATTGATCACAAGTAAAACCTATCATTGGTAAAAAATTAAGGACACTAAAACTGTTTTTGAGCAGTCCAAGTAATTTTTTAGGACGGAGGATGATAGTTCGTTATGAGAAGTTTTCAGCAGTACTTCATTGCTGTTTTATTACTACTGAGAGAGGATGGACAAAGGTACACTTTAATTATATCGATTTAGTATCTCAGCTGTATGTATTAGTTTTTTTTGTCATAAAAAGGAATATATCATGCATGTGGGGCAGAGTGGGACACTTTTGCCGGGGCACACTGGGACAATAATAATCAAATGGTGAAATTTCCTTTCATCCTAAAATGCCATCAATGTGCATTATTTTGTTTCCTAGATGGTAGTATTTGCCAATCCTATCAGATTTGATGAGTTTTACTAAAACTTTCAAAGTCGAATGCTTTCGTTGGGATGAGAATCACACAAAATATTTTTTTCCTCAAATTTAGCTCCTGGGAAATATTTTACGTAAAGCAGGGGCCTAAAATAGCAACTAACTTAACCACCACTGTTGAATCTTCTAAACTCCTATGAAACATATTAGTATATACTTCTTATAAAATATATTTTGATTATTGTCCCATCGAACCCCAGTGGGTGTCCCAGAGTACCCCATATAGTGGGGCAAACTGGGACACATTTTTTTACGTTTTTAAAACAGAATTTTGGAGAAAAATATAACAGGTATTTCAGATTTTTGTGTGTGACTATGTCATAATAAGTATAAGTTATAACGAGAGTATACATGGCTATACTACAGGGCAATAATAACAGAGATTTTTGTAAAAAGGTGAAAAATGTCCCAGTGTACCCCAATCTCCCCTATACGCTATATGCAAGCCCCACTGGAATATTGCTGTTCAGAAAGGGATAGTTTACGATGTCGAAATTGTAATAATCTCTTCTATCGTAAAGTCGAAGAGAGAGAAGACCCGCTTCATTTTTATAGAGATATAGGCCTAAATATTACGTGCCCTTAGGACTATCTGTAGTTCCCTTCAAATCCAGTGACGGTGGATATATATCCTTCACTGTGGCATTTATATAGCGGTTATCCACAGGGAGAAGGGCGTCCATACAGCGTTTCGTGAAATAGAAGGAACGGGCTTTGAAATGATCGGGTTTTGAAAGCGCCTGCAAATAATCGTATTCATAAGCGAACAGATAGAGGCCAGCCAAAGGGGTGCACAATTAGTATCCATTGAAATACCTATATGCCGTTAATATATTCTGTTGACAATTTTGCACAGAAATTAGTAATGAGAAATTCAGGCAAATCTATCAACAAACAAACATGCCCGGAATGATATCCCTTGTATGTTGTAGAGGTAAATAATGCTTTATGGCTTCTGATATTAATATATCGGCAAACAGTCTTCTTGAACACAGATACTATTAATGAACTTGGACCGTCATTCGTAATTCAGCCGTCGTTCATTAAAGAAAATCCGCGTCCATAATCCAAAGACCTATCCCATATTCCACATAACAGCTCTGTCAGTATGTTGGCACCTCTTCCCAGTTCCCCTATATGTGTTGTAATTAGCATCAAATTCAAAAAGACAATTGTGACACAGGTGGGAGCCCCGACATCCACAGACCAACACAAATACATCTATTTAGGCGAGATGAAGCTCCTTTAATTACCATAGGGCACCAGGTGGTCACGAGATTTGAATATCTCGGACAAGGGAGGTAACCCGGGAAAAATCCTAAAAATAAATTTAATAACACTATTTAATTCACAGTATGACAATCCAGGAATCATATAAATCACTGGCGTATTATACATCTCGCTAGACAATACAGATTTATGCTAGATTACCCACATAAATGTCCTGTGCTTATTTATTTTATATGGAACACAGATATTCTGAAATTAACAGTGAAACACTCTAGTAGAGTAATTTACACAAGTAATAATTTTCCATACAAATCAGACAAACTCTCACAGCCATAGGACACCCTACATTACACTTCATGTGTCAAGTCATATAATGTTGCCCTATACCATCAATGTGTCTGAAACCATAATACAAATGTACCAAGCACCTACCCTTGTGGGCTAATCTCTACTCTGCACACACAGCTGTATCATCCATCTACATGTAGTTTACCTTTAAGGGAATAATAATGAACCAGTGATAACTAGGTAGCTTTAAGGAAAAATGCGAACTATCGGTCACATACTGAACGGGTTGGTAACCATAGCAACAGCAACAAACAATTTCATACAAGCGTGATTATAGAACAAATTATGTTTACACAAGATCCGTGACTAATATCAATTGTACCACGCTCGTATGCGGTAATATGATTCAAATCATTAGTTCATTTGACTAATAATTCACAAACTCGGCTAAGTATTGGGGTCTTCCAATTTGTTTACGAACTTAGACAGTATGACCCACTTGCCCAACTTTGATGTAGAAAACAAACACCAAAATACTGTTCAACATGCTAAAAAGTACTTACAACAGGCGGACCGTCGACCAACGGAAGAAACACCTCAGAATATGGCAGAAATACAGGTTAATTACATTTAAACGGGTTCATGTCTGCCCCGAAACACAGAACGACGTCCGACACACGCTTTGCAAAGATAGCAGAAAGGTCAAAGTTTGGGGTCGCCTGGTTGATGGCACGGTGCCCGACAACAAACGCACGCAATCCGAGAAGTAATCGGCAACAAATGTGTTGAAACAAATGGCTGGGAAAAGCATTAATAAACAATTTACAAGTTAGGATTCCAATTACCCCAGAATCAAACAGTTTGGAGATGCGAAACAACCACATACGAAACTACCCGAATCAGCTGCGTTCGGACAGCTGTTCCTGGACCCTTCTCGATCGGCTGCGTTCGGCCGGCTATTCTACTGTAGTGGGTAGCTCCGTCACATACGCCCCCACGTGAATACA